>CAKALU010068684.1:13542-30128 GCA_916700995.1 Hozukius guyotensis | reverse complement strand
ATATATTATATATATATATATATATATATATATATATATTAACATGGGGGTCTTTCTGCTCAACCATCCACTGTGATGCATTCAGGTTCATGTATTCCTCCACACTGCCATCTGATGGTTGTTTATTGGCTTACATTCACATGTTACACTGACATAACCAAGTTGGAATAAGGTTGGATAACAGGGCCAAACCAGCCAGTAGGAAAGGTTGGTGGCCTATCAATTATTTGAAGGTTACAGGAGTTGACATTTTTATAAAACATGGCATTGGGCAACTGGTATTTAACCCTCTACAATAAACCCATTTGTGTCTTTTTTAGGGGGATACAGGGGGTCTTTAGGGTGAGATAGCAGGTCAGCAGTAGATGCCACATAGAAGTGGTGTACATCATCTGAAAGCTGGGAAACTGAAGATTAATTTGAGATGCAGCTCAGCACTGTGTGTCAAATCATTCTAGTCATAAATCAGATATAAACATGAAAAATAAATATGAACATTATGATCGAAGTATATGATGGCCATCCCCATGCTCTATTATGTCTCATAAGTTGTTGCAGCAATTTTGGGGTTGATATCATTTGTTGGACAGATTTGGTGCTAAATTTAACCACTTTTTACCACTCAAGAACTGATAAAAATGATCAATAATCCCTCCAAAAAAACACATTAAGACACCAAGACCTTGAGGAACACCATAGAAAAAGCCATGCTGTGATTTGGTATCAAAAACTTTTGACATTTTGAGTTTTCTGCAAGAATTGCATTTTTCGGTGATGGATGGCGAACACTTCTGTTGTGTAATATGCTCAGAAACCCCCTTATTGTCAATCTACCTAGGAAAGCCATCCATCCTCTGAATGCTCAGGGTCTTTAGTTTATGGCTGTAAAGTTTCATGAGGATGTGATTATCCTAGAGGTCACCACAGGTCATTTTATTCAGTGAAGTCACGTTTCAAAAAATGGTCTCACTACAATGAAATGGCTCCTATGGGGCTACTAACATCATCACACATGAATACAGTTGGGCTCATTGGATTCACAAGAGTCTCAGCTTTCCAGTGATACCCAATTTATATAATTCCAAGACTGTTTCAGGACCCCAGTATGCAGAAATGTTAAAAAATACACAATTTCAGAATAGGTAAAAGTAACTTTAAACTGCATTTAAAAAACTGCATGTGACTATTATAAAGTGGGCATGTCTGTAAAGGGGAGACTCGTGGGTACCCATAGAACCCACTTTCATTCACATATCTTGAGGTCAGAGGTCAAGGGACCCCTTTGAAAATGGCCATGCCAGTTTTTCCACACAAATTATTAGTAATATGTATATTAATAGTGCTTTCATGAAATGCAAGTTGGGGATATCAGCAACCTAAGCACACTATTACCTGAAAATATCGGGGCATTGAGTTGTTATTACTGTAAATAACTAAGTTATTCACACTTTTGGCTGGAATACTGATAGTAATAACGTAAACACACTGATTCTTGCGTGTTTATGTGGATTAACAGGTTGCTACAGGCTACTACAGTGTAAACACGTTCTCCAATTACCTGCATCTCGGAGTAACCTGGTTACACACTGTAAGTAGAAACAATCCCACGGGCAACCCGAGACACACATGAACTTTAGATTTCAGTTAAGTCAACAATAACGAGTCAAGAGCTTCAACACATAAAGAACTGCAGCAGCAAACTGCGTTGTCATCTTCAGTTCCCTTCCTCAACTAACACAATAACTCCATTTGAATAATTAAAGAACTTCTGGTCTTACAAAGTAAACCCAGTGCAGGACAAATGAGACAATAACAACTGAAGATAGCTTACAGTATGTGCTGCACGACTCTCTAGTTAGTATATTCATACACGGTGTAAGCACATTTCACACCTTTACACACATTTTCTAGCAAAACATCCTTATTTTAAACCTTGTGTGTTATTATGGCGATCCGTTCGAAACGTGAGCATCAAAGTTTCCATTCTCTCTGATGGGAAATGAGGCTGTAAAGAGTTCACTATAAACTGTAGCTGAGTGATGTTTATTCAATGTTAGGTTATGATGCTTTTGTGAACTATTCACATTCCAGGTGTTGAGCCGTGACCCAATGAGGTCAGAGGCCTCACAAATTACAGTGGGGCGGCTGTGACTCAGAGGGTAGAGCAGGTCGTCCACCAATCAGAAAGTCGGCGGTACAATCCCTGGCTCCTCTGAACACATGCCGAAGTTTTCCTTGAGCAAGATACTTAACCCCAAACGCCATCAGTGTGTGAATGAGTATTTAGGGCGGCAGTAGCTCAGTCCATAGGGACTTGGCTTGGGAACCGGAGGGTCGCGGTTCAAGTCTCCGCATGGACCAAGTACTGAGTGTGAACTGGTCGCTGGAGAGATGCCAGTTTGCCTCTTGAGCAAGGCACCAAACCCCCAACTGCTCAGGGCGCCTGTCAGGGGCAGCCTTGCTCTGACATCTCTCTCATTAACGCATGTATATAGGTCCTGTTTGTGCATGTGTGTGTGTCCTGTATATAACAGAGTGAAAAAATTGAATTTCCCCTCGGGGATTAATAGAGTACCTTTCTTCTTTCTTCTTCTTCTAGAGTAGATCGCATCCAGAATATCAGTGTATGAATGTGTGACATGTAGTGTAAAGCGCTTGGAAGACTAGAAAAGCTCTATATAAATGCAAATCCATTTACCATTTACCATTACACTGGTTAGTTGTGTTACTGTTCTGTAATGAGCTGCCATATCTGACAACTTCACAATTCTAATAATGTGCATTTTTCTAGTTAATTCAAGGCAAACCTAAATCCTACATTTATCTATAATCCATCATTAATCTTGAATGCAACATCAACTAAATCTTCAGTTTCAAACAGTCCTGGTTGTTGTGAAAAAGAAAATGTGTATTATACTGTAGATCCATATGTAGGGTGACCAGGTGTCCCACTCTACGAGGGACTGCACAGCATTTTTATCCCTTGTCCCACGTCCCACATTTTCATTGGCTCTAGTTCTCAGAAGTCAAACCGCTGCAGGATCCAACGGCTGTGAAGAAAGCAGGGAATCATCACGGGGCTGTGTTTGCTGTCCAACTGCTCACACGTGGGTCAAGTACAGGTTAACATTTCACCGTCTTTGCTACGCTACGCCCAACGGGGACAATTGTGAGTCACCGCAAAGTCACTAGCTCTGCAGGTTTAGGCGGAATATGATGGAAACTACCACAAAGAAAAGGAAGTGCAGCTACAACAAAGACTGTGAAAGTATTTATAAGCCGGTGGAAGGAGATTCTCAGAGTTTTTTTGTGAAATTTTCCAGTTATTTTTCTATTTCACACAACAAACATGGAGCGACACAGTTCATGTCGTGCGGCTCAAAAAGAGATGTACCGGTCTGTGGATGCATTCGGGCAAAGAATAGAGATGTTACAAGATAAGGGGCAGAACAGAAATGTTTATTATTTAAGTTAGATAGACATTATATCAAAATTGTAGACTACTCTACTCTCAGCCTTGGTAACGTGTCCCACATTGTCCCACACAAACATACTCTTTGTCCCACATTTGGTTTGTTGGGATCTGGTCAACTTATCCATACGTGAAGCTAAAAAGAGACTTTGAGAGGCTGATAAATGGAATTCTGTGGCCTGGGAAAGTCACTTTTGTCAGTTGTTTGCTGCTTCGTCATGTGAACGCAGGATGTAGTGAGAGGACGCGTTAAAAAAAAGGAGAAGTGGCAGCTGTCGACAGCATCTTTAATGAATCCACATCACAAAGGTCCTACTGTACTGTACAGAATACTGTGGCACTTAGAGTCAGCATGCTCAGAGATACTGAAGAACCAAGAAACAGCCTCAATTCAGCAGAAGAACACACTTTTAACAGTCCTTTTTGTTCCTTCACGCTACTGTCCAACCCGACCAGCTAAACATAATCCTCCAAAATACAAAAGAAAAAGAGAGAAATATTTGAATAATCTGTGAAGAACTGCTACTAAACATGATGTTAAACAGAGATTTCTAAAACAAATATTCAGCTCTGGTCCTTTTCCATCACCCAGTGCAGCACAGATGAGACCAATACAAGGTAGGATATATATATATAACTATTAACTATACATATATACATACACACCAGTGGTGTATCAGGTGCAGGTATCTACAGTGCCTTTTACTTCAGGCGCATATAATACATAGTCATTAAAACTGTAGTGCAAGCTAATTCCACATCACATATCTGATGACAAACATGCTTTAGTTCATTTCTCTTTTTTTTTTGGTTGAGATTTTTATTCTCTTAGTTCACTTCATCCGGTGCTTTAAAAACTCTTGGTGAAACAGCAGGTGTGTGTGTGTGTGTGTGTGAGAGACGAGGTGTATTAGTGTTAAAGCTAGTATCCATGTGTGCTCAGAAGATTATTGTAAGCTTCTCCTTTCCTTGTTGATTCTTTTTGTCTGACGGTAAAAACACGAGAAGCCAAACACACCGGACAGACGGGTGATTTTGTTTTTTTGTTACCCAGGAAGCTCTTCTATTCTTCTTCTGTCTGTAGCAGTCCTTTTCAATCCAGAAGCAAGATACAGCTAAAGGAGCACAGAGAGTAATAGAGAAAAAAAAACCCTCTAGTTCCTGTGTGTTTACAGTACCTAGTGTACATTATGTGCCAGGATGAGTTTGAGGTGGGTGGGTGCTGTGGTGTCTGTGTGTGAGTTGTGCAGGTGGGCTTCTTTATATCACGTTCTCAAACAGCTGCATGGAGTTCATGATGTTCTCGTCCTGGAAAAACAAGAAGAAGAAGAACATTTGTCACCAGAAGTCTGAAGTAAACTAAAGTACATACAAAGATGCAGGTATCAAATGAAACTAGAAAACCTAAAGAATCCATTGGTACCAACCATGTCATACTAGCTTGTTGCATAGGAGGCTAAATAACGCTCCGAACTTAAAAAAAAATAAAAAAATTTTAGCGAGGAAAAACTGACATGGGGTCCCTTGACCTCTGACCTCCAGATATGTGAATGAAAATGGGTTCTATGGGTACCCACGAGTCTCCCCTTTACAGACATGCCCACTTTATGATAATCACATGCAGTTTGGGGCAAGTCATAGTCAAGTCAGCACACTGACACACTGACAGCTGTTGTTGCCTGTTGGGCTGCAGTTTGCCAGGTTATGATTTAAGCATATCTTTTATGCTAAATGCAGTACCTGTGAGGGTTTCTGGACAATATTTGTCATTGTTTTGTGTTGTTAATTGATTTCCAATAATTAATATATACATATATTTGCATAAAGCAGCATATTTGCCCACTCCCATGTTGATAAGAGTATTAAATACTTGACAAATCTCCCTTTAAGGTACATTTTGAACACATAAAAAATGTTCGATTAATCACGATTAACTATGGACAATCGATGCAATTAATCGGGATTAAATATGTTAATCAACTTTGTGTTGTATAAGGTTTTTGACACTTCATGTATAATCCTGTATGAATGTAAAACTGTTTAAAAAAGAAAAAGAAAAAAGACTGTTGTTTCTTAATTTCACCAGCCTGTTTACTTAGAGTAGATAGACTGAATTAAAAACAATAGAAAGTAGTAGAAAAAACTCTGAAATTTCAGTCCTTTAGCACCTTCCTTAGCACTATCAAAATATATGTTATTTGTAAATATATGGCATGTTACAAAAAATTTAAAAAAATTAATTTTTGGGGCTACAAATTCTTTCTTAATATTATTGAAACATGGTTTTACCCTGAAACGGAAGCTAACTTGTTTTTTTCATTCCTTTGGTCCTTTCAGATTGAGGCATGTTAGAACAGCTGCAACTGTTGCAGCAGATTTATTGCCCAATGTTTGAGTTTGGGGTCAATTAAGCACACAGATAGATCATCTCAAATACAAACACGACACGAGTGAGTCCACGTAGTTAAATCTCAGCCCCTCCACTACTCATTAAGTCAGGAAAAAAAGCTGTCCATCACAAGTCTCCAAACAGCTCGTTTCTTCCTCTCCGCCCACGCTTATACCCTCCACATCAGGAGGTAAAGCCTTCAGCCGTAGCCCATAAATGTTAATTAATATTTTACAGCTTTTGTCTGGTTCAGTCTGGGAGAACGCACAGTCTTCTGTGGACTTTTGACTGACAACAAGGTTGAACTGTAGATTCATGGTGTTGAGGTCGACTGACTCATCTGAACTCAAAGAAGCAAATAAAAGTTAGATCATGTATCCCTAACTGAAAATGTCATTGTAACTTTCAGAAATGCTTGTTAACAGCGACACCTGTGGCTTTAAAATCAACGAAAGTCAGCGCCGGGATCGCGCTTGCATGAACAATAGACATGAACTAACATCGCTCAAAACAGTGAGGCGACACACGTCAGCTAAAACTACAATATCACTCTATATTTCCCGGTCAGAGACGATAACGTTTCTCTCTGCAGAGCCCCGTCACTTCACAAGACACGGGAAACCCCTATTGGTCTGGAGGAGCTGCAGCATTTATTTCTGCACAAACGTCCACTGTACATTCACTAGATATCCTCAGAGCTAAACTAACTCTTCTGCAGTGTGTAGTGAGCGCGTATGCCGGTCTAGAGGTGGAGCGAGACAGCGAGAACGCGCGCGTTGTGTGAGTGAAGGCAAGCAGGCAGGCAGCGGAGCAGAGACTCCAGCCACAAGCGAGCGCGCATATGCAAGCGCGCATTTGCAAGCGCGCATATGCAAGCGCGCATGGGATCCCGCCCCGGTAGATTTATACGTGTAAAAAGTTACAAACAGCCCTTTAATATTGTGAATTCAAAAAAACATTTGTGTATGTGTCATGCTGCATTTTCTATCAGGCATTAAGAAAATCCTAATAGGCACACTGTATGGGGAATTTTTGCATTTTAACCATTACATTCTGGTTTAAATATTTCAGTATTTAGAGGGGGAACTTCTCATTTAACTATCTCAAAGAACTGACAGTTTCTTCAACATGAAAATACACGTTTTCTTTTGGAGTAGCCTATAATATGCATAATTTATAGCTTGATTTTATCAGTTTGTCCGCATCGAATGAATACTGAACTGTATTGAACCACCACCAGTCTCTTGTGGTTCGGCTATCGGCTCGGTGGGCTCGTGGTTGCAGTGATAACTCTGAGAATGGGAGGTCGGGTTTAACCACTGGGTCCAAACTGGAGACTGGTCCATGTCTGCCAGACGGGACGGACCCAGACACAGATAAATATCCCGTTCTTGGGGGTGATGTACATAGGGTCGGATTAAAGCTGCGGCAGGTAGAAATGGAGCAAATATGATTTAAAAAAAGTTATTTTTATAAAACGACACTATATCCTGACAGTAGTGCATGAGACAAGTAGAAAAAATCATGTGTCCTCCGGTGTCCTCCGGTGTCCTCCGGTGTCCTCCGGTGCTCCTAACGGCACCAACATCATTTCACAGACCGGAGGAAAACAACCAGTCAGAGCTGATCTGGAGTCTGCTGTCAAGCTGAGTCAATCACTGGTTTGAAAATCATTGTCTCGATAGTATTTATGCAACCACACGGTAGGATGGTGGGAAATAGAGAAGATAACAGGATTTAAAAATAAACTATTATAAGAAGAGAGAGGATATGATTCAGGAGGGAGCGGGAAAAGTTAGGTATTTCTTCAAAACAAAAGCTTTACTGTAAATGTGGATAATCGTAGTCAGCACCTGATTAATCAGTCAAGAAGTCAGTTTATTCATATAGCATAAAACAACAGGAGATGACCCAACGTGCTCTCCAGTCGAGGCAGATGGGTAAGGATCTGCCTCAGTATCGCTATACAATAACTAAAGAGATAAAAGGTCCATAAAAGGCAATAATACATAATGTAGTACACTAAAAGAACGAGATATCGTGTTGTCACCTTCATTGAACCCAGACCTGTACGGTATTTGAGTTGATGAGTAACTTTTTGTTTTTAATGTCTGCATGTCTGTTTGTGTCTGTTTATGTGTGGCATTGGGTGAAAAAGTCACCTTCTGGCAGGTCTCAATGAACTCTTCAATGGTCACCACGCCATCTCGGTTTTTATCCATTTTCTGTTGGAAAAATACAGAAGAGACAAAACAGAGAGGAAGTACACATTAGAGAGACAACCACAGTGTACTTGCAGTGGTGGAAGACGTGTTCAGGAGTATAAGTAATACTACAGCGTAGAAATACTGTGTTACTGTGTCTTTCTGTGTAGCCTAGTGTGTCTGCTCGTCTCTCTCGCTCTCTATTTAGACACAACTATAAAATATATGGACGTAATTTAAAACCTACGATCACAAACAGCAGTGACACGAATCAAACCTCCAGGAGAACAGCTGGGAGAGAGGGGAGGGAAGTCAAAGGCTATTGCGGGATGCACGTTTTATCATCTTATCAGAATCAGATAATCTATATAACATATAATAAATCATTTATATAGTTTATAGTAGATTAGCAGTGTGTTTTCTTGCCAGATTAGCTGGCGGCATGCAGAGAAACAAGACCAGACGTCAACACTATCGCTGAAGATCGTGAGCCGGCCGCGGAGCTCCGTGCATGTGCTGTGTGAACAGATCAACTGATTTACATGGATGGCAAAAGGACGCAGGCAGCGCTTCTCCGAGAAAATCGCAGTACAAAAGTATTAGTATAAAAATATACCAGTACCAAAAGTAAAAGTACTCATTATACAGAATGAATATTTTTCAATCGTACTCGTTCACCTTGGCGGAGGTCTGCGCTCTCCGAGTGCCATTCTAGTTTATTTTATATTATTGAATTCTAATTAGTGATGAATTAATGTGTTCATAACTTTAATGTTATCCATCCATCCATCCTACTCCGGGTAGGGAATGAGTCCTTACCCCAAGTGAAGGAGTTCAAGTACCTCGGGGTCTTGTTCGCGAGTGAGGGGACTATGGAGCGTGAGATTGGCCGGAGAATCGGAGCAGCGGGGGGGCGGTATTGCATTCGCTTTACCGCACCGTTGTGACGAAAAGAGAGCTGAGCCGGAAGGCAAAGCTCTCGATCTACGGTGGCTGGCGTCTCCCTTAGAGATAGGGTGAGAGGCTCAGTCATCCGTGAGGGACTCGGAGTAGAGCTGCTGCTCCTTTGCGTCGAAAGGAGCCAGCTGAGGTGGTTCAGGCATCTAGTAAGGATGATCCTGGGCGCCTCCCTAGGGAGGTGTTCCAGGAACGACCAGCTGGAGGAGACCACGGGGAAGACCCAGGACTAGGTGGAGAGATTATATCTCCACACTGGCCTGGGAACGCCTCGGGATCCCCCAGTCAGAGCTGGTTAATGTGGCCCGGGAAAGGGAAGTTTGGGGTCCCCTGCTGGAGCTGTTGCCCCCGCGACCCGACCCCAGATAAGCGGTTGAAGATGGATGGATGAATGGATGGATAACTTTAATGTTGCAGCTGGTAATGGTGAGGCTAATTTCCTCTACTTTATATACTGCTGGGTTGCTTAATCCATAATAATACATCATAATGTATTAGTTGATTTATATTTTGTATTCATAATCTAAATCTGCAAAGTGACTTGTAACTTAAGTTGTCAAATAAATGTAGTGGAGAAAAAAAGTACAATATTTGACTCCAAAATGTAGTGGAGTATAAACTATCATAAAATGGAAATACTCAAGAAAAGTACCTCCGAATTGTACTTGAGTAAATGTACTTAGTTACATTCCACAGTGTACTAGTGTGTTTTTGATTTGTGTGCATTCAGGACCTGGAAGAACTTGTCCACGTGTTCAGAGGGCGCTTCGTCTCGCACACAGGGGTAGGTGTACCTCCCCATCATGTCGTAGATGGACTTCATAATCGCCAACATCTCCTGAAGAAAAGAAGACGGAAGCAAAAAAGTTAAAAATGTATAGTTTGTAAATGTATAAAGCTCTAAGCTTTACTATATATATGAAAGAAATTCACTTCACAAACATCGACAAGATTGAACACAGGATCTCTCATGAATTATGCAGCACAATCATAAAGAGATTAAAGTACATTGGTTTGTGGATAGACCGAACATTAAATTACCCAGACTGTAATTCAGAGAAGCCAGACTGTAATGGTCAGACGCATCATTCCCCAGGTACTGTCAGAATGTCTGAGATGTCTCGTACCTCTTTGGTGATGTAGCCGTCCTTATTGATGTCGTAGAGGTTGAAGGCCCAGTTGAGCTTCTCGGTGACCGAACCTCTGAGCAGCACCGACAGGCCGATGACGAAGTCCTCGAAGCGGATCGAACCGTTTCTGTCGATGTCAAACGCGTTGAAGAGGAAGTGAGCGTAGGTGGTGGCGTCTGTGCACAAAAGGAGTCGAGGACATAGATTTAATGTGCTGTATCTACGGTTTCTCTAAATTCACATATTCGTCCTACTAGCTACTTAGAAATGAAGTTTAAATTTACTCAAGTACTGTACTTAAGTACTATTTTGAGGTACTGTACTTGAGTATTTCCATGTTACTTTGTACTTATACCCCACTAAATTTCAGAGGTAAATATTGTACTTTTCACTCCAGTACATACATTTGACAGCTGTAGCTACTTTTTAATTATTGTTATTAACATTTCCAATATAAAACACATGATTACCCTTTAAATTACGATGCATTTGTTCCTTCTTATAATAATTTTAGTCTATAATTGAGTCTCTTTATTTTCTCAAAACGAGAAAAAATCCACCAGAGCAGGGAATATATTTCAGCTTGTATTTCATATTTACAGTCAAGATAGAGTCAGTTTTAGTTTCAGGTTCATTTGAATGAAAACAGGTTGAAATACTCATATTTGCTCACTTTTTCTTTATGCAAATAAGGTTTTTAGGACCCAATTATATCCGGCTTTAAGATTGAACTGCTCAACAGGCCTTAACGTTTTTAAAGTTAGCTGCATATGACTTACACATTAATGCATCAGTAACATTAACACTATAATATAATCTTCATATACCAAGATTAAAGGAGGCGTACTACAATACTTTTACTTTTGTTACTTTCTCAATTTTGCTGAAAATACTTAAGTACTTCTTCCACGACCGTCAAGATCTAACATATTTTTTGACATGTCAATATGTCCTTTTCACAGCAGCCATTCAGACACGTCATAGCAGGGTAAACACAGGTGTGATTGATAATCATAATTAATGTTATTAATTGCACCTGTGAATGGCTGCTGTGAAAAGGGCATATTTAATTGTTTATTTACGGTAAATCTCGCAAGAAAATGATGATTCAGACCCATGAGAAACACATAATCCTCCCTCATCCCCACCTCCTCCCTGATCATTTTCACACAGTCCCTGACAAGGAAGGACAAGAGAGGAGAGATTGTTTTAACGTCTAACCTCCTTGGGGAAAGAACTGAGAATAGATGGTCTTGAATGTCTCCTCATCAACCATCCCACTGGGACACTCCTGATCCAGAGAGGAAGAACAAAAAAGGGAAAAACACAGAGAATAAGTCCAAGTCTATATAAAGCTGCGTAACGGCGGTGAAGCACATGAAGACAGGCGTACGTTCTTGAAGCCTCGATAGAGGGACTGGAGCTCCTTCCTGGTGAACTTGGTCTGAGCCTGCAGCTGGTCCAGACCCTCCGGCTGGTGACGCACCGTCGACAGCTCCAGGTCGCTGTCGCTGCTGTCTGTGGGAGACAGAGACAGATAGGGAAAAAGAAGATGGAGAGACAGACAGGAAGAGATGTAGAGGCGGGATAGAGGAAGAGAGAAAGAGGGAGGATGGGGCAGACATTGAGTGTGTGGATGCAGGTCAACATTTGGGGAAGAGGGATGGGATCACACATCAACAGGGAGGGGATCTGTTATAGAGCAGCTGGGGAAGACGTGCAGTTTATAGGAGAGATTTAGCAAACAACTGTAGAGGAGCAAAAGGCAGGTGGACGAGGGGCTGCGGTCGAAAAGTCAAAAAATGATTAATGTCTTTTCCTAATCACTTCACCTTTGACCTCGATGGAAAACGTCATGAGGTCAAGGAAAGATGTGAAGGAGGATTCAAAAGGACTTAGGAAAAGACAACCGTGGTGTTGAGAGAATCCGACTGCAGTTACACTAAAGATGTAATCAGTTACAGTAATGATGATGAGACGGCGGCGGATGTTAGTGACGCGAACTACGATGTTCTGAAGATGGACTACAAAAGTCGCTGCTTCCCTCCGTACGTTGTTAAATATCTCTTCCAGTAACCGGCTGCTTCGATCGCGGTGTGTGAAAGAGAGATACCGCAGGTCCTTCTACTGTTGTCACACTTTACATCTACATATAATAAAGGATTATCTGACCTAACGAGGACAACCGGTGAAAAATATCACTTCATCACCAAGGTTGGAAGTGAAATAACAAAAGAAATATAACCTACAGGCTGCCACAAAAGTTTAAATGATAAATATTGAGTTATTTTTTGCGTCATGAAGAAGGAGTAGAACCATTAAATGTATATTTCTTCCGACTCCTTTTCGGACAGAATATTTATTTATGTTGATTATTTGTTTACTGTTCATTATGTGACTTGTTCGAAATAAATAAATAGAAGTAAAGTGAAACAAAATGGTTGTCACGATATTGTTTGTTTGCACGAACGGCAGAACGGTGCGTCGCTTTAGAAGTTGCGACAGCAAGGAAATGTGGGACGGCATTATCTCCTTTCCTTTGGTAAAGGATGCTCCAGTGTATCCTATGCTAAAGGAGATAAGAAAGGAAGCATTGAAGCACCTTTCCTCAACATTTAGAGGATTCAAACAGCTCCTATCACGGCTGCTACTTAAATACTTCCGGGTCATTTCACTCCGTTAGGAACCTTCCTGAGCAAAAAAGACGTTTCGACCGCAGCCCGGGAGTAAAAAAGAAGGAGGAGGTACTTTCTTTGTGGCGGATAATCTAAAGAAAATCTAAATTTGAGAAATTCAATTAAAGTTTTACTCACAGAGTAAATCACATTATTGGGTACTAGTTCACACTAAGAGAAAGCACTGCACGACTGGGAAGAGAAGAAACATTCAAAAAAAAGGGAGGGAGGGAAGTTTTCTCATAGTTTTGTTGGGGATCTACTGTTACCATACTCACCATCTTTAGACAGAGAGAACAGAAGAGGAGGAGGAGGAGGAGGAGGAGGAAGGGTGTCGACACCAAGATGGAGTGAAAGAGAGTAAATGGAGAACAGTGAGAGAGCGATAGTAAGAGGAAGAAAAAAAACAAAACAAAGAGAACAAGTCAGATCGAACACTGAGAGGTTTTATACGAAGACTAACAGTGTATTCTGATAAAACATCCAGCAGAGCAGTGAGATGTGATATTTCTGTGAAACAGAAACCATAAAACCACAGCGGAGGGAGCTGAAACTCTCGAGTAATATTGGATCGTTTCATTTAAAACAATAAGACGGAGACAGCAGGAGACGACCTCTGACCTCCTTCTCCACATGAACACTCCCACTGATAAAAAAAAAAAAAAAAAAGTAGGTTTCCCATGTTGCTTTAGAACGAACAATAATAATTTGATCTCAAATGTAATAAGTGATGACTTCCCTGAAGCATTAAAGTTCATTCTTAACCTTGAAAACAGCAGTTTGGCATAAAAATCTTATCTCAAGGACGACCAACTAACAAGCTTTCAACCACATCAGTAAACGGACATGTCTGAAAACTCTGGAAAAAGTTGAAGTTAAGTTTTCCTTTATTTTCAATTTTTCAATATTTCAATATTTGTATTTTACATTGACACCTGTAAACATTATGCTGGGGTTTCTGGATGAAAATTGTCCCCAGATAATAAATAAAATTATTCTAGTGGGTAAAATCTTTATATTCAAAGCTCAATCAAAAACTAATTTGAATCTAAGTTTCCTAAAAAAAATACATTGTGAAGCCAATTTCTTTTGGAAAAAAATAGTTGCTAAAAAAAACACCAAAATGTAGCACAAACCAACATTAAATGGAAAAATGTTTGCTCTTGTGAAGAGCGGGACTATATGTAAGAGATAATGTACAGCGAGCCGGTCTTTGTTTTGAAAGAATCCCCAACAGGGCGATGCCGGGTCTCTCATCGCCCTGAAGGGGATTATTTTACAACAATGACCGGCTAGCTGTACATTATCCCGCTTATTACACGGCTTCTTAATGAAGAAATCAATAATTTGACACAAAAACGGACCTCCAGAGTTCGACATCAGAGCTGCGCCCATAGCAACAGTCTGTTATATATAGCAACGGTCTGTTATACATAGGTCTGCTATACATAGCAACGGTCTGTTATACATAGCAACGGTCTGTTATACATAGCAACGGTCTGCCATACATAGCAACGGTCTGTTATACATAGCAACGGCCTGCTATACATAGCAACGGTCTGTTATACATAGCAACGGCCTGCTATACATAGCAACGGTCTGTTATACATAGCAACGGTGTGCTATAAAGAAATAACAGACTGCAGAACGCCTTGATTGACCAATCAGAATCAAGTATTCAACAAAGCCATGTAATAAAAAGTATTAAATACACTCTAGCTGTCATATGTGTATTTCAGTTTCTAAATGTATCGGTGCTGTCAACCTAATCATTTGAATTATTGACGGGTTCTTATTGTATTTTTGTCTCTTGTTATTTATTTATTAATTTATTATTTTCCTATTGTTTAAGTTTTTTCTTTATTTTTTTCTCTTTTTGTGAGCTCATATTATCATGACATCATAATGTTGTGATTGTTGTGTGTATTTTGCATGTATTAAATATTAATTAAAAAAAATCTAAATATTTTCTTTCACTGAGATAATATAATAATAATAATAATAATAATAATAATAATAATAATAATAATAATAATGATGGTGATTTGTTTTGTTTTGTTTTATTTACATCATGTTTTAGCATTTTTTTTTTCATCTCAGCTGGACTTTCCTTTGAGTGTCAACTTGTATTTATACTTAACACCACTGCTACATAATGTTGCGTCCATGTCATATTATCGTTATTACGAGTTTTCCGGCTTGTAGAAACAGCATCCATGATGTCAACAAGTCATAATGACGACAAGACAAACAGTCTAATCGGCTAGTTACCAACAACCAGTTTCTGGTACCGTAAATACCCTCTAGAGCACCAAACGTGTGTTCATGCCCAGCTGAAAATAGTCCCAACAATTGCACTCTTTACTCCTGTTTGACTAACATTTGCTAAAAACTACAGTGTCCAGCTGCAGGAAATTACCGAGTCTTTTTTAATGCAACTATACACCGATCAGCCACAACATTAGGACAGCATGGGCACCCTGACGGGTCTGCGGCTACGCAGCCCCATACGCAACAAACCGCGATGCACTGTGTGTTCTGACACCTTTCTATCAGAACCAGCATTAACTAAACAGCAGTTTGAGCTCCAGTAGCTCTTCTATTGGATCGGACAACACGGGTCAGCCTTCGCTCCCCACGTGCATCAATGAGCCTCGGGTCTGACCCTGTCGCCGGTTCACCGGTTTTCCTTCCTTGGACCACTTTTGGTGCTTTAGTCTGACCACTGCAGACCGGGAACATCCCACAAGAGCTGCAGTTCTGGAGATGCTCTGACCCAGTCGTCTAGCCAGCACAGTTTGGCCCTTGTCAAAGTCGCTCACATCCTTACGCTGGCCCATTTTTTCTGCTTCCAACACAAAGTTCAAAATGTTCACTTGCTGTCTAATATATCCCCCCCACTGCCATGAGCCATTGTAACGAGATAGTCAATGTTATTCACTTCACCTGTCAGTGGTCTTAATGTTATGACTGATCACTGTATATTTGTGACCCATTTTTAAGATTTACATCTTTAAAGATTTATGTTCTTAGGGCTGAGACTTAGGGCTATAGAAAGACAGGAAAAGTCAAGACGTGAGAGGTGTTATCTTTCCGTGGGATTGTCTAACCAGCCTTATTCTTTCAAGTTCAACATAACAGCTTTTGAAATGATCCCAGCTAAACAAAAAAAGGTCTATTATTTACACCCTTTGTATCTCACAACGTCTACTCCTCTCATGATTTAAAACTTTCCAGACTTGCATCAAACACACAAATATCTAGAGATAAAAGTAAAACAAACGTAGCTCCAGCCTCCTCCTCCTCCTCCTCCTCCTCCTCTTCATCGCCCCTCTCCCAGGTTTGTCTCACCGGTCTCCGTGATGTCGATGAGGCCCAGCAGGTGCATCAGTTTGAGGAACATGATCACCAGGCAGACGATCCCAACCGTCTGCAGTCCCTCCGTCTCCCACCTCACGCTCATCTTCCCCTCTTCTTCTACCTTTCCCTCCAGGGTCCCTTTCTTTTCTTTCCCCTTTTTACATAATTGGACTTTTTATTCACCTTTTATTTCAATCCATCGGTCTCACTCTCGCTGCTCTTCTTCGTCTCTCTCCTCTCTTGTCTCTGAAACAGTGTCACTCATCATCATTTTTTTTCCTGCAGTTTCTGTTACTCTATTTAGCGGGGGGGGGGGGGGGGGGGGGGGGGGGGGGGGGGGGGGGGGGGGGGGGGGGGGGGGGGGGGGGGGGGGGGGGGGGGGGGGGGGGGGGGGGGGGG
>CAKALU010068684.1:0-10294 GCA_916700995.1 Hozukius guyotensis | reverse complement strand
TTCTCAGTATTAAAAAATGATCACATCACAAAACTTTAAACAATTCAATAAATTTTTTGGTCAGTTTTAACTACCTAAATTAAAATATAAAATGCTGTTTCTCTCCATAAAGATGTGTACGGTTTTTAACACTACTACTACTACTAATAATAATAATAATAATAATAATAATAATAATAATAATAATAATAATAATAATTTTATTTTTCCTAAAAACAGCCACATTTCAAGATACTTAGTCTAAAAAATATCACAATCAGTTTAAAAGAAGTGTGTGTATATATGTAATTGAGAGCGGAAAAGATTAATCAATTAATCATTTAAAGTCAATAAATCAATAAGATAATCAACTAATCAACTAATTGGCAATTATGTTGATAACCAGTTAATTGTTTAAGGAATTTTGCTGACAACTGTTGATGGTTTAAGCTTCTTAAATGTGAGACTTTGATTGATTTTCCTTGTCTTACATTATAAAATGAATGAAAATACTTTTGTTTTGGACTGTTGATCATAAAAAAAAAACAATTTGAAGAGAAAGAAGAAATTTTGATGGGTATTTTTCACTATTTTTTAATAAACCAAATCATTTATTCATTCATGTCATTAAACCTCTTAAATTCCCAGAAATATTTCAGAGGACATGACCTCACTCAGTGTCCTCAGTAGATGCTACAGATGAATCATTTGGCTAATATCTAACCGGTAAGAAACTGAACTGAATCAGCGAGAGTCTCGATAACGACTGTGATCACCACAAAGCGGATATTTATAGCAGGGCTGCGTTTAGAGTCTATTTCTAACCAAGGCCTACCAACAAAGAGCTCAACGTCTGGACTTGGACGCCTTCATGAGTTACTTTAGACCCATTTACCTACGTGAAGACAGGTGAACATTTGGAGAAACACAAAAGATGTAAAATATCTGCTGCCAAGTAGTTGCTGAGAAGATGCTGAAGCAGGTGAGATAATGATGCTGCAGTTGGTAAATTAAGTCTCACTGGGAGGTGATGAAGAAGCGAAGACGCAGGATGAGGATTTGGGAGGCTGCTGAGGGATGGCCGGTGTCCTTCAGGGTCCTGGAGGAGTACTCCAGGCTCCATATTTAGGCGGCCTCAGAGAAAGCCTGCTCGATACTGCATGTATAATTGATGTGAGGTAATGCTAAACCGGGGTGTGGGCTCTGCCACAGTGGGAGGAGGAGGAGGAGGAGGAGGAGGAGGAAGAGGGGGAATTTAAGATTGGAGGGATTGAGAGGAGTGATAAATTATGAAAGGACATTACTGGTGTTTTCGTTGAATTTATTACTTATGATGCAGAGCCATATGAGAAGCACTAATGTGCCGACTGGAGCCTTCCTGTAATTGTCTTGGCACGCTGACTGCGCGGCACTCTGACTGGCTGGCCTTCAGCCCAAAACATCTAATCAAAGGGAACGGCATCATTCAGAGAGCAGCGTCTGATGTCTCTTTTACTGTCCCAAATGGACACCATCTACCGGCCCAGCAAGGTTTTCTCTCTTAGTAGGCAAAATAAAACATTAACCCATTCACCCTTTTCCCCCTCTGATGCCATAGATTAGTCCAAAACCTCCAAATATTAAAAATAATGCATAAGTAAGGGATAATGTACAGCGAGCCGGTCATTGTTGTGACCTTGATGGTCTTGCATCGCCCTGAAGGGGTTTATTTCACAACAATGTCCCGCTAGCTGTACATTATCCCGCTTATTACACGGCTACTTACTTAAAGGGACTGTTTGTAACTTTCAGAAATGCTTGTTAACAGCGACACCTGTGGCCGTTAAGTCAACGAAAGTCAGCGTCGGGTTCGCGCTTGCTCGCTCTCCATAGACCTGAACGAGCATCGCTCAAAACAGTGAGGCGACACACGTCATTTAAAACCACAATATCACTCTTTATTTCACCTGCTTGGCAGCAATGTTAGCTGACCAGACGAAGGTCTCTCCGTGAATCAATGCTGATCCTAGTGTTGGCTTTTCCTGCCTCAGCCTCCGGGGCTGAAGCAGGAAAAGCGAGTCGGTGCCGGGGCTGAAGCAGGAAGAGAAACGTTGTCATCTCCCGACTGCGCCCGCAGGGAGACACCGGCACCCGGTCGGAGACGACAACGTTTCTCGCTGCAGAGCTCCGTCACTTCACAAGACACGGGAAACCTCTGTTGGTCTGGAGGAGCTGCAGCAGTTATTTCTGCACAAACGTCCACTGTACATTCACTAGATATTCTCAGAGCTAAACTAACTGTTCTGCAGTGTGTAGTGAGCGTGCATGCACGTCTAGAGGTGGAGCGAGACAGCGAGAACGCGCACGCTGTGTGAGTGAAGGCAAGCAGGCAGCGGAGGAGAAACTCCAGCCACACGCGAGCGAGCATGGGATCCCGACCCGGTAGATTTATACGTGTAAAAAGTTACAAACAGTCCCTTTAAGAAATCAATAATTTGACACAAAAACGGTCCGCCAGAGTCCGACATCAGAACTGCGTCCATAGCAACGGTCTGTTATACATAGCAACGGTCTGCTATAAAAGAAATAACAGAATGCCGTGATTGACCAATCAGAATCAAGTATTCACCAAAGCCCTGTAACACATACATGTAACAACAGGTCAGCTTCATAAACCCCTTGGCCACTCTTTATTTATTTATTTATTTTTGCAGGGACAATGCTAAAGTCTAATTTCTAAATGTTGTCCTCTTTGGCCAGATGTTAATTTAGCTATTAAAACATTAAAGTTAGTACGCCACATCTCTGTTTTATTTATTATTACTCTTATATTGTGTCTGTATTTTATGACGCGCTCTTGTCTTTTAGTGTGAAGAACTTTGTGATTTATGACCTATTCAAGACAGTGTATATAAATACAGTTTACTTTAGTACAGGAGGCGATGTGGAAAAGTAATGACTTGGTCACAGTGGTAGAAGTAAAACTTTAAATACTACAATACAAACGTAAAAGTCCATAAGAATTATCAGCAGAGTATACTTTAGTACCGGTGCAGTAGAAAGGCTCCTGTCAAAATGTAGATTAATTAGATGATATTATATTTATATATATATTATTGGTTTATTATGATCACTGATGCATTAACATGTAGTTCAACATGTTTGCGGTTCTTCTGCAATTAGAGATGCAATGGCAATTTATTAAATTAAAACTCAGCTTTATTATACTATAGGTATTATTATATATCAGTTTAACTTAAAGGAAATGTGAGTCATGGATGATAATGACAGTTAGAAGTGTAAAAATTAAGGAAACAAGTCATTAAAAGTACTAGAAGAGCCAAGTCTCTCCTTCGACCGGGGGAATTTGGGCTTGCATTGGCTTTAAAAGTAAAAAAAATCCAAAATGATAATCATAATATAATTATAATAATTTGTTTACGTTAGTGACAATGCTTCTTTCAGATGATCCAGTGTGTTTTTAAGCATTTTATTTAGCTTAAGAAGTAGAAGAAGGAACACTTCATCTTTCAGTTTATCACCAAATTTGGAAAAACAGCAATTTTTTCTTTTACCAAAATGTTTCTATAAAGACGACATCACTAGTGTTTAATAGATACAACTAGAAGGTTATCACTTTGCTTTCACTTTACCTTTCTATTTAGCATTTATGAGCAGTATATAAACATTTAATAACACTATAATGTAGTTGTAAGCAGATATAAGTGTTTATTAATGTATTTGTCAACAACTATAACTCATCCTGGTGTATAAAAAGATAATGACCACATAGTAAAACTCAGTTGTCATAATATAAAATGTGTCTTCACTGCAGACTTAATTATAATGAATTAAAGCGATAATAACTCTTTAATGCAAAATCATTTTAACACCACTAATTTCTTTAATGCATTAACGCAATCAATCTGTCAGAGGCTGTAGCTGGCTCAGTTTTAAAACTAGAGTGAAGATACTGGCATCATATAAAACTAGAAAACCTAAAGAATCCATTGGTACCAACCATGTCACAATAGCTCGTCACAAAGGAGGATAAATAACGCTCCAAACTTGCGCTAAATTTTGACGAGGAAAAACTGTCATGGCCATTTTCAAAGGGGTCCCTTGACCTTAACCCTAACATTTCAGCATATTTTTATGCTAAATGCAGTACCTGTGAGGGTTTCTGGACAATATTTGTCATTGTTTTGTGTTGTTAATCGATTTCCAATAATAAATATATACATACATTTGCATAAAGCAGCATATTTGTCCACTCCAATGTTGATAAGAGTATTAAATACTTGATAAATCTCCCTTTAAGGTACATTTTAGAACAGATAAAAAAAATCTTAATTTGATTAATTTGAGATTAATCGAGATTAACTATTTAAATCGACTGACAGCCCTATTAATAATATTAATAAACACATAAAAACATCCTTATATTGGTGTATAACTACATTATAATGTGTTAAAGTACTTTTAGTACATGTTTATATAGTGCTTACACAGTAGATGTTAAATAGGGGACTCGCAGATCATTTGGAGCCAGTAGCCAGATTATTTTTCTATTTTTCAGTTCAGTGATTCAGAGTGTCCTGTTGTTCTGCAGCACAGCCTGGCTCAGTAGTATATCTGTAGAACTGAACTTTATAACCAAATCAAAATCTGCGCGAAGATCATTTGCCAACCTGTGACAGCCTCCTTTCAAGCAGCTCACAACAAGAGTATGCTCAGACTGGCCAACAGCATCTCTTCTGATCCCTTACTGGTTTTAAATGGGGGATATCAACTGCTGCCCTCCAAGAGGCGATTCCGAGTCCCTACATTTAACCTGCATCAGGCTAAAGAACGCTTTTGTCCATCAGTCCATCTTGTTGCTAAATAATAATTAATGTGCTGCTAAAGACATGTAAATCCAGAGGACAGATGGTCATTTTGTAATGGGTTATGTATGAATAATTGTGATGTGTTTTGTTTTTTGTCTGATGGGTCTTACTTGTCTGTCTGTTTATGGTAACAGGATGTCTATTGGATGTGTACTTTTTCTCAAACTGAGCTGCCTATGGATGCAAAATGAATTTCAGTGCAAACTGACAATAAAGTTGTATCGTATCGTATCGTAAAGTGAAGTGCAGTGGTGAGTCATCATAAGTAGAGCCAGCAGAGGGGCCTCAGGTGGGCCCTTACCTTCAAATGAGGACATGGGCTCCAAGATGCCAAACTGCTTGAGAACCGCCATGAAGAGGATGATGACCACGCCGATGGCGAACAGCTCCATGCCCTGGATCCCCATGACTTCAGGACGGGGGCCCACTCAGGGCCAAGCCTGCACAGGAAGGCCTGGCCCCGAGGAGGAGACAGACGAAACGAAGCCTGGGTAGTAGCGCTGGGCCGGAGGGGGGGGGAGTCAACAACAAGTGCTTTCAACGGAGCCGAGCCAAGAAGTGACAGGAATCAAGTCTGGTTGGTGGCGTAGACTGCATGAGGTTTGTTTCCAGGCCCGGGAGACAGCATGAGAACCAGGGCCAGCGGGCTGGACGGAGGCCGCTCTAATGTCAACAATGATGCCGAAATGGAAAATATGTGGGAGCCGACATATATGGAAAACCTCCCTCTCTGCACCCATGAGGAGGGAAAATGGGGGTTGTGTCATGAGCCATTTATTACGGTGCATTAAAGGAGACGTTTAGAGTCACTTTCCAGGCTTTTTCCTCCACGGTGCACACTCACTCTCTCCGGGGGCTCAGACTGGCAAACGACACGACAAGTTACTGCTCACCCTCTTAATCCAAACAGCTATTATCAGTCCTCACGTCATAGTTTACGCTCATGAATCACATCTTTTTTAGATGAAAGTGTCTTTTGGGCAAAGGATTTGGTGTATTTACATGATTTTGATCCCATTAAGTGGGAGAAAGTCTGGGGTCTTCTCATTTTCCATGCCATAAAACGGCAAAAACAGCATTAGCAATTATCAATAAATCACCCCATTATATGCACCGACGACAACAAACAAACTCTTTATCTGCAAGATGAGGACAATCTGAGCAGCTTCTGCTCACAATATTTAGATGAGATAATGTTTTAAAAGAAAAAAGTCCAGATACAAAAATCTGAAAAAAGTGAAAAGGCTGCTCAAATTATAATAAAATATGATAATGCATTTACTTATGCAGCCAAATAACCACTTTTTCCATCAGTAATCCTTTAGTCCACCAAACACCTTTCAGCCCAGACTTAATTTAGCCGTAAATAGTTAACTTTAGGTCCGGCGTTGCTGTCCCGTCCACTTCACCGTCTGTCCAATTCCAGGTCCAGATATGGAAGAGTATGGCCCTGGAGAGAAGGCACTTAGAGCAGCAGCAGCGTCCAGAGAGGGAAATCCTGAGAAACTGAGAGGATCTGTGGGAATGAAACCTCCTCCCCCCCGGTGTCTACCTCCTCCGCACATACTTTTCCATCACTCCCCTCTCTCTCTCTCTCTCTCTCTGCAGCTTCCTCAGTTTATCTGTTGCTGCTTCTAGTTGGAACTTTTTCCTCCCTCGACTCACTCGGTCAGCGCTCACTCTCCGGCTGAGGTTTAAAAACTGAAGCCACCCTAAAACCTCCACCCATCCTGTCCTCCTTGTGGTCTCTCCTTACTCCACCGCACTCCTCCTTTTTCCTCAGTCTGTCCATCTGATTCGCCTTTGCGCCCCTGGAGCTTGCCTCCTCCTCCTCCTCCTCCTCCTCCTCCTCCTCCCTCCATCCCCTCTGTCATTCCATAACTTTGGCCAACCGCAGACTTTCTCTCCTCCTCTGCTCGGCTCCCTCTTTCCCGCAAAGTGTCCCTCCTTTTTCCACCACATCCACCTCTTCAGGGGCGGGTAAAGAAATGTTTGTACAGGGGGGACGAGACACAGCGGTAAAGACGGGGGACACGTTTGTAAAATGTGTAAAAATGTGTTAAGACTGTCATTTAAAGCCCTGGTTCTTTGCAGGTTCTTTGCAATAACTGTGATGAAATGAATGCTAAATAAACAACTTTATATATTTTAGTATGAATAATATCAATTTTGCGTCTCTATGTGGTCGCTTGGTGACTCTTTGTCGTCACTTTGCACCTCTTTGTGGTTGTTATGCGCCACTTTGTGGTCGTTTAGCATCTCTTCATCATTGTTTTGCGCTCCTTGTAGTCATTTTGCATTTCTTTGTCGTTGCTTTGCGCCACTTTCTGGTTGTGTTGCATCTCTTTGTGGTCGTTTTGTGCCTCTTTATAGTCACTTTGTGCCTCTTTGTTGTCGCTTTGCGCCTCTTTGAGGTTGTTTTGCGTCTCTTTGTCATCACTTTGCGCCTCTGAGGTTGTTTTGCGCCTCTTTATGGTCGTATTGCATTTCTATGTCGTCGCTTTGCGTCACTTTGTGGTCATGTTGCGTCTCTGTGGTTGTTTTGCATCTCTTTATGGTCGTCTTTTGCGCCTCTTTGTGGTGTAATTGCATCTCTTTGTAGTTGTTTTGCATCTCTTTGTGGTCGTTTTACATCTCTTTGTGGTCGTTTTGCATCTCTTTGTCATCACTTCTCCTTCTGGTCGTTTTGCAGCACTTTGAAGTCATTTTGCATCTCTTTGTGGTTGTTTTGTGTCACCTTTCAGTCATTTGGCGTGTCGCTTTAGTTAGCTTGCCTCTGATTTGCATCTTTGTGGTTGTTTTGCGTCTCTTTGTAGTCCTTTGATCGTCTTTCCAACAAGAAATGTTAGCAGTCGCTTCGTCCAGATGTTCTGGTCTGATGCCTGAGTCCAGCATGTCGTCCACAGCGGGCCTTTACAGGCCGCGGCTCATTGACTTTGACATTGCAGTTCACTTTTGCTGCTGGATGCTGGAGTTACTAAGACTACGAAGTCAACGAGCGATGAGCGGTTCTCGAGAATACCGGGAGCCAAGCAATCGAGCACGTGCTCCAAACGGCTAGCAGATTTCAGGTTCAAGTTCGCAGATGAGGGCTGAAGTCAAATAACCCAAATATGTGTAGTGTGGGCGTGCACACATACACACTGACACACACAAATCAAATATCAGGGATACCTCTGGGGACACTCCCCACACTTCAACTCCCCCTTAACCCTGACTATTATAAATGTATTATTATATTATCAATGTCTCAAACTCATAATTAATCCTTGAATATGTGCAACAGTTTGTCATAGATAAAAATGTGGTTGTGTGTTTGGAGGAGGATAACTGATGACGCTGCACTTGCTAATGCATCAGGATAAGCTGGGGAATGGAGGGGTGTGTGTGTGTGTGTGTGTGTGTGTGTGTGTGTGTGTGTGTGTGTGTGTGTTAATGCATTGACTTGGTTGGAGATAGGAGACACAGATGAGAGGCCAGAGTGAGAGGGATCGATATCTTTGTGGTGAGGCGGTGGTGGTGGAGCTTTCCCTCTCTTCTTTCTCTGCCTCTCACACTTTACCAGAAAAATCTAAATCAACCATCAGTAATAAAATCACAAATCTATTTTCAGTCTCTACGATAACTATTCTTTAGTAAGCGAGAGCCTGTAGTGTCTATCTTTACAGCGGGTGAAGGTCAAATTTACATTTCAGTTACCACCTTGTGGCGGCGAGTGGATCAGGTGACGAAAGGCATCCACACATTAAAAAACACACACAGCATGCATGTAGGTATGTGGGCATTATGTGATGCTTTAGGGGTGTTTTTTGGGTGTATTTATGTGCATTTAAGTTTGTTCTCTTGTATATCTATGCTAGTGTTTATGGGGTCTATTGTGTGTGTGCATGTGTGTGTGTGATCGTTCCTCTGGGCAGGCCATTAGGACACTAACAGGTTTTTAAAAGGTAGGCTTGGCGCTGCCTGCTGACACAACAGTCAGTAAAGAGGGAGAGAGGATCCAGACGGTTTCCTCTCAGTCGGACACATCAGCAAAGATCAACTCAGTATTCACCACAGACGGAGGCGAAGAGATGTACACATGTCACTTAAACGAGTGTCGAGGCATTCATAAAACAATCATGAGAAATTACAGCTTTAATATTCTACAACGATACAATATTCTCACATATTTAAATGCAGCTCCTTATTGTTCGCTCGTGTAACACATAAATGATTCAACCTGCAGCCACAATCTAAAAACTTGATGTTTGTTATTATAGGTATTTTTTAAAGGTCTTTTGAGCTTTTACTGCATCTCTTCTGTCGTTGCTTTGCGCCTCTTTGTGGCTGTTTTGCGTCTCTTTGTGGTTGTTTTGCGTCTCTTTGTCGTTGCTCTGTAACTCTTTGTGACTGTTTTGCGCCTCTTTGTGGTCGTTTTTTGACTCTTTGTGGCTGTTTTTCGTCTCTTTATCGTCGCTTTGCAACTCTTTGTGGGTTTTTTTTGTCTATCTAGGCGTTTTGCCTCTTTTTGTGACTGTTTTGCGACTCTTTGTGGTCGTTTTGCAGCTCTTTGTTTTTGCGCCTCTTTGTGAGTGTTTTGTGTCTCTGTGAGTTTTTTGTGACTATGTGGTCGTTTTGCGACTCTTTGTGCTAGTTTTGTGTCTCTTTGTGGTCACTTTGCACCTTTTTGTGGTGTATTGCATCTCTTTGTGGTCGCTTTGTGCATCTTTGTGGTTGTTTTGCATCTCTTTGTGGTCGTTTTGTGTCTCTTTGTTGTCACTTTGCACCTCTTTGTGGTGTATTGCATCTCTTTGTGGTCACGTTATGCATCTTTGTGGTTGTTTTGCATCTCTTTGTGGTCACTTTATGCATCTTTGCGGTTGTGTTGCGCATCTTTGTGGTCGTTTTGCGCATTTTAACTTTCACTTAAATAAAAGCAGCAATTCCACCATTCCATGGCAACGTAATCCATTAAAAGTAAAAGTCCTGTATTCAACATGTCTTATAGACATTTCTCCCCAAACAATCCAGCCTGATTTATTTGGTATCTTTGGAAACTTTGGGATCTCCACTTTTAAAATATAGTTCTGTAGGTTTTACCAAAGTTCAGATAAACAACATGATTTAATAATGATTGCATGATTGAGTAGTTTAATGTATAACGATGAACCGATGTATGCTACTTTATAAACTTACTATATGTTTTGTAAATGAAATCTTAATCTGAAACGTAACTAGTAACACAGCTGTCAAATAAATAAAGTGTACACAGTACAACATTTAAAATGTAGTGGAGTAAATAAATCAAATAAAGTACAAGTGCCTCAACATTGCACAGTAAATGTACTTAGTTCTGGTGTACTATTCTTCTGGGAAACATCTTCTAGAGTATAAGAGAAGTAATGTGTTTAATGTTTGTGGGAACAGTGATTCCCATCATTACTGAACTGACACTGAAAAAAAAA
>CAKALU010068683.1:0-13812 GCA_916700995.1 Hozukius guyotensis | reverse complement strand
TACTGATATTTCAGAGCCGTGGTCGGGGCCATAGATTCTTACTGATATTTCAGAGCCGTGGTCGGGGCCATAGATTCTAACTTACTGATATTTCAGAGCCGTGGTCGGGGCCATAGATTCTTACTGATATTTCAGAGCCGTGGTCGGGGCCATAGATTCTAACTTACTGATATTTCAGAGCCATGTTTTGAATGCAGATCTCACACCTTTTAATCAATTCTGTTTTCAAAGCGAAGCAGCTCGTTTCACTTCAAACCTGGACTTTAAAAGAGATCTGCTAATGATAACAGAAGGACTACCTGTGGGTTTAAAGTGACAGAAGAAGGAAAACATGAAACAACATCGCGTTCGAGGCTCAAACGGCTTCGTTGCACCTCGACATGTATTCTTAAAATGTCTGGATGATAAAAAAACAGTTCAAAAGGAGAAGTGTCAATTCATATGAGTGACTGGTTGAGATTAATCTGCAAAAAAAGATATTTTTCTCTACATCCCTGAGGGGGGAGTGTTTAATAATTGATTATAAGTTTGTAACAGCTTGAAATTTCTCATATCAAACATTGTGGAGGAACGTCAGAAGTGAAGAAGATGAAACGCGGTAATGAAAGGCGCCGATTACACAGCAGAGATCACGCTGCGCCGTACGACTGCGTCACAAACGGGGAGAGACGGCGACGCTACAGAGGATGAGAATTCAGGATGTGTGTAATGAAGAGATTAGAGGATAAAGTTGGATCTGTAAATTTAACCCTCATCTGATTGTTGTACTCATTAAGTACAACAATATCACCTAACAGCAGTCTGACGGCAGTAAAAGTACTAGTACCACGTAAAAGTCCTGCAAAACCTTATGAAGTGGAAGTATGTAAATATTAGGGCTGTATATGGATTAAAATATTTAATCCTGATTAATCGCAAATTAGTCTCACATTTTTTATCTGTTCAAAATGTACCTTAAAGGGAGATTTGACAAATATTTAATACTCTTATCAACATGGGAGTGGACAAATATGCTGCTTTATGCAAATGTATGTATATATTTATTATTAGAAATCAATCAACAACACAAAACAATGACAGATATTGTCCAGAAACCCTCACAGGGTCCAAAATGTCCAACAAATGTCTGAGAAATGTTCGAAAAATGTCCAAAAAATGTCCAACAAATGTCCAACAAATGTCCAAAAAGTGTCCAACAAATGTCAGAAAAAATGTCCAAAAAATGTCCGAAAACTGTCCAAAAATGTCCAACAAATGTCCAAAAAAATGTCCAACAAATATCTGTCAGGTACTGCATTTAGCATAAAACAATATGCTGAAATCATAACATGGCAAACTGCAGCCCAACAGGCAACAACAGCTGTCAGTGTGTCAGTGTGCTGACTTGACTATGACTTGTCCCAAACTGCATTTGATTATCATAAAGTGGGCATGTCTGTAAAGGGGAGACTCGTGGGTACCCATAGAACCAATTTACATTCACTGATCTGGAGGTCAGAGGTCAAGGGACCCCTTTGAAAATTGCTGTGCCAATTTTTCCTCGCCAAAATTTAGCGAAAATTTGGAGCGTTATTTAGCGTTCTTCTCAACATGCTAGTATGACATGGTTGGTACCGATGGATTCCTTAGGTTTTATAGTTTCATATGATGATGATGTATCTTCACTCTACTCTACTATTTGCTTTAACGCGTTATCAAATTTCTTCATACAAGTTTGTAATCTTGAATAGGTTGATTCGTGTTCTCATATTAGTTCATTTGTACACTCTAAATTTATAATTTGTGCTCTTGAATTTAATATTTTGTAGGTCCAAATCTGTAGTTGATGCTCTGAATGATTTAATTCACATTCTAAAATTTGTTAATTCACAAACACAAACTAGTAGTTTGAGCTCTCAAATGGATTAAAATGTGTGCACACAAATGAGTTACTGTTATCCTTGTCCTCTCAACACTTCGGTTGCACGGTCAGCATTTCTGGCCAGCTTTGGCTGCTATTAGTTGGGTGCAAATATATAGTGAAAGTTGTCAGGCAATGCACAAATGTTTTAAATGAGCCACAGGTTTTTGACCAGCAAATGTCGAGATGCATGTTTTGTCTGTCATTGATTAAAGCTGACGCATCTGAGGGAGTATGTGCATCACATTATGTTGGCTAGCTAGCTACGCGATAGTCTCCCCAGCAAACACTTCTACCTATAATAGCAATGTTAACATGTCAAGTCAAGTCGATTTTATTTGTTTAGCCCAAAATCACATATTGCCTCAGGGGGCTTTACAATCTGTACAGGATACGACACCCTCTGTCCTCTACAGTACGACCATCTCATTGCATGAGGAAAATCTCTCGCCAAAAAAAAACGTTTCACGGGGAAAACAGAAAAAATGGAAGAAACCTCATGAACATCAGGTTTCCAAGGTTTCCTCCCAACAGCGATGGAGTTAGTTTTATGATATTACAGATATGTGTGGATGTAAACAATACCGTTTTATCTTTGACATCCTGTTAAAATAATTAAATGTTAATGTCATTTGTGAGTCATTAAACTCGAATATATTGATTATTGTTTCAAGAGAAAAATATACAAATTTGTGTGCACAAGTTAATAAATTCAGAAAACAAATTAGTGTGCGTCGGTGAAAATCAAATATAACCCGTTTAAATCACATCACAGTTTTTGAGGAAAGTTGCTGTAAACCCAGTAATTCTGGGCCACAATAATCACAATACAACCTGGTGGGATTACTCTATATGCAGACGATATAACCTGCTCTATTTCCTTTTTTTATGATTTAAAATCTAAACTTCTAAGCTTCAACTTATTGTCTGAAGGTCAATTACAATGATTTACTAATTTAATCGAGTTCCCCTCTGATCCTATCCAGTAATTGTCTTTACACATTTCTTTGATGGCAACAGGGCAGTTTTCCTGCTCCATGTAGAAACAGCAGAGGTAAAACCAAACTGCTGGGCAGACTTAACCAAAATCCAGATGCCCACACCAAACACTTGTCACTGTCGCTCAGCAGTTGTGAGTAAAACAGACCAATACAAACAAGGGACCCTGCAAACCACAACCACAGCACTCCCATTATGGCCGTGATGGTGTGGAAAGCCCTCCGCTTTACCTGATCAACCCGCACCCCGCTCACTTCCCCCGGCCCTGGACGAATCAGAACACAGAGAACAGAAAGGCTGCAGAAAGATACGACAATTAAAGAGAAGACCAATGGGCAGAATAATAGGATGATGGGAAGATAAGGGACGGGCAGAATGAATACACCACTCAATCCGAAGCACAGCAGCCAAACAAATACAATGCTGATATTTCGTATCTTGTCCCCTCCTGAATGTCTCAGTCCCAGGTAGATGATGGGGTGAACAACAGCCAGGTATCGTTCCACACAGGTCAGGATGTGAAAGCACATTTGTCCAGATAGAGCCAAATAAAACACATATAACCCCACTATCGGCCACTCTGAGAGACCAGTGAATATGCCACAAATGTAGGCCGTGCACCCAAATGCATAGATCATCTCCATAGCAGCCATGTGGAAGGTGAATATGTCGGAGTGGGTCGTTGTCGCAAAGGAGCGCTGCCGCCGCCATCGTCGGTATCCCAGGTAGAGGACGAGGATAGAGAGAGGGACGAGGAGCAACATCCTAGTGACCATGTAGGCAATGAAGATGTAAGATTCAGTTGTTGAGCAGTGGTCAAGGACAGAGAAAATGGAGATGAAATCTCCAGTTGAGTAGTAGTACGGGTACGAGGAAGTGGAGTTGACCGACATATTGGTTGTCATGGTATTGCTTTTATGGAGAAAAAGGAGAAAGAAGGATCAGAAATAAATTAACTGAGACAATCAGAAAACATTCACCTTCATTTCAAAGATGGTTAAAGTGATTCAAAACTACAACACATTATTTTAGCCATTCATTGTACATTTTTTCATTTTGTGACTGCAGCAGCCCCAAGTCCATTTCCCCTGCTTTTTATACTTACATAAGTATAACTTTGTTAAGTATATCTCTGAAGAGACTTGCTCCTTTTGCTGTTTGACTTGATGTTTTATGATGAAAATTAGTAAAAAAATTGTTTTTCTCGCATGCCTTCACGGTTAACGGAGAATAGAAAAACGTGAGAAAATTCTTGATGAATTGAAGTAAATTCATATCAAAACATACGTTTACAAACTCTCACACACTCTAATAGGCTACTCTATCAAAAAGTAAGCATAAGCCAAATATACTTTTCTGTACACTCGTCAGTATCAGCCAAGTATACTCAGACTTTTCTGTATACTTGTCAGTTTAAGCCAAGTATACTCAGACTTTTCTATATACTTGTCAGTTTAAGCCAAGTATATTTAGACGTTTATGTATACTTGTTAGTTTAAGCCAGGTATACGTAGACTTTTCTATAGTATAGTTTAAGTATATCCCTGATAAGTACATAAAAAGTAAACTGAAAGCATACTCATATATTTTAAGTTTAAAAGAAATATACTAATAGAGGGTTGTTAAGTTTTAAGTTCATAAAGATTCCAAAAAATGGTCATGGTGAGTGATACTTTTTACAGACATGGACACAGTGTTTGATAATATTCATGGAAAAGCAGTCATTTAATAACATTAACTGATAATCGTTGTGTAATTAAAGGACACCCACCTTGTCAGCAGTGTTTGTTTCTGATCTTCAGCACGTCCAAACTCACTGTCTGCTATTCACTAGTACCTGATGCTAACTTATATTAATGCTTCTGTGTGTATTAATGGCACCCGTGTATAACAGACAGCAGCAGGACTGTGGGGTATATTTGCATGTTGCCAACCATACAATGAATATGGTGTAACTCTGTTACTAGGCAGGCAAATTCTTTTTCCACATTATTCTTCCACAATGAGGTCAGAGCATTGGGTCGGCTACTGATGAGCATCACTGGTAGTGATCTAGAGTCTTGCTCGAGGATATTTCAGTTGTACAGAGTTTGAATGCAATAACTGGTTAGATTTGTGGGGTTTTGTGTTGTCTTAATTCAGGAGATGTACATTTTAAATGAATGTATTTTTCTTTTAGATGACGTTTGACAGGATTCAAATGGCCTGCAAACAAGGACTGGTGTTTATTCAAATTAAATGTTGAACTGAAGCCTCTGTGTGTACAGACAGTTTGGTGGAAATGTTCTGTCGGGTACTTCATAACAATTGTGTTCTACAAATAAATCTTTTATTATAATTGTAGTAAAGTGTGACCACGGCCAGGTTTGACTTAATCAACACCATTTTCCACTCTATTAGTTAAATGAGTAAATGCAGTTGCACCCTTACAAAAAAGAAGTATACTTCAAGTTTATTACATGAAGTAAACTTATGTATAGTTCAAGTATAATCCCAAGTATATTTCAGGTAATAAGTATACTAATATCAATGTACTTGTAGTATACTTGTAAGTGTACTACTTCAATACCTCTTGGGACTAAATTGGCCCACTTTTTAGTTCATAAAAGTGTACTTTTAAGTATACATATATAAATGTAATAGTAGTAAACTTTGAGTACACAACTGATTCACACCTAAGTTGTATTTTGTACTGCAACTATACTATAAGTATACTGATAGTTTCCTAGTTTTATACTTGTAGGCCCACTTTTTATCTTATGAAAGTACACTTTAAAGTATACTCTCAGTACATTTTAAGAGTTTTCATACTGCAAGCATACTTGTAGCCCACTTTTTAGCAGAGATGGGGACTTGGGTCTGTGACTCAAGAATACTTAATTATACCTCAATCAAAAGATTAAGTACAAGTAGGCCTATAAGCCAAATTTACTTAGACTTTTCTGTATACTTGTCAGGATGAGCCTAGTATACTTAAGTATACTTTTGTTAAGTATATCTCTGACGAGTACATAAAAGGTAAACTGAAAGTATACTCTCTTATTTTAAGTTTAAAAGAAGTACACTAATAGCACACTTGAATAAACCTATTTTTGGTAAGCATCATTAAATTAGAGGCTTAGTCAGATATCCATCTAACTAACGTGACAGACGGTATTTTATTTTGTGTGGTTTCTTTCAGTTTAACAAAATATGAACACTGTTAATTAGTACAATAAAACTCAGTTGGAGAACAAATAACTTTTTGAACATATCTGTGTACGTCTTCTTTAAGTGAACTTATAGTACTATAGATAAATATACTTTACTTAAGCTAAAGGTGAAAGCTTATGTGCTTTTAGAAACAGATTTTCAAGAGAAATGTTTCATCAGGCCTGATTTTATTGAAAGGCACCGTATCAAATCAATAAAATTTAGTACATGTACACACAAACATTGCTGAGTCAAGGTTTATACATCTATATCTATTGTATATTTATTGTATTTACAGTTTGTATCTCCATTTATACGTACATCACAGAAAACAGAATGCACAAACCATTTATACACAACTCATTTATACGACACAGACAAGGTAGTAAACTAGTAAAAAAACATTTTTGTAGATTATAATGCCTCAAAATTATCACAATTTAATGCAGAAAATGATGTGACAGTTAAGTGGTGTCTCTCTGGCATTATCGCATTAAATTAATTGGGCCTTGATCCAATCCAAAATGTTATAAAATCATGTTTGTGTGCTTACTGTGCAGCATAGACTTATGAAGCACAGGAAGTAAGTATACAATTATATTTTTTTATCTTGTACTATAAAGGTATTCAATATTTCAGAACTTCTGAACATCTCTTCCTGATGCTTTCAGGCACACTACTCCAATTTAACCTAAATCAGCGCTTTAAAATTTCTAGGAAGTCACGGTTTAAGTTTGATGCTTTTGTCAGATGTTTTCTGGTTACATGGTACCTAATGGGCCAACTTTCCATTACAATTTACGCCAGATTTAAACAGGATTTTCATTAAATTGGCAAATTAATGCATGTTTCCACTACTACTACTATTGGTATGTGTTATAGACTGCATATAAGAAGTGGACGTAGTCACCGTGACGTCACCCATTGGTTTGTGGACTGCTGTTTTGAAGCCTCGAGTTTGGCATTTTGGCCGTCGCCATCTTGGTTTTTGCAACCAGAGTGACATGAGAGGGTGGAGCTAAGTACAACTGAACGCTGAATACGATTTTTTTAGGCGACCAATTAACGTTGATGAACTGAAAACACACTGTGAAAGGGTTAAAGTTGTAAGACGAAAACACGGACAGTGACCTGTCAATCACAAGGTAGCCCCGCCCTAAAGCATCCCCTGCTTTATGGTCTATTTGACCATAAAGCGGCTGTGCGCTGCTCTTCATCAGAGGAGCTAAAACCTAAACTAATAGAAGACACTTCTGATGAGGCGCAAATCTCACCATTGTGTGACTTATTGTCTATACAAATGTAACCTGGTAGATAATGTCATGATTCAGGGAGTTTTTTAAGACATTTCAAAGAAATTATTTTCTAATAAGTTAATGAATTGTTTAAAACAAATTAGTGTGTGTCGGTGAAAATCAAATATATCCCGTTTTAATCACAACATAGTTTTTGAGGAAAGTCGCTGTAAACTCAGTAATTCTGGGCCACAATAATCACAATACAACCTGGTGGGATTACTCTATATACAAATAATATAACCTGCTCTATTTCCTTTTTTTTTCAATTTAAAATCTAAACATCCATTATAGTGAAACTTATTCTTAATAGAGTTCCCCTCTGATCCTATCCAGTAATTGTCTTTACACATTTCTTTGATGGCAACAGGGCAGTTTTATTGCTCCATGTAGAAACAGCAGAGGTAAAACCAAACTACTGGGCAGACCTAACCAGTGTGCAAATGCCCTCACCAAACACATGTCACTGTAGCTCAGCAGTTGTGAGTGAGCCAGACCATCACAAACAAGGAACCCTGCAAACCACAACCACAGCACTCCCATTATGGCCGTGATGGTGTGGAAAGCCCTCCGCTTTACCTGATCAACCCGCTCCCCGCTCACTTCCCCCGGCCCTGGACGAATCAGAACACAGAGAACAGAAAGGCTGCAGAAAGACACGACAATTAAAGAGAAGACAAATGAGCAGAATAATAGGATGATGGGAAGATCAGAGACGGGCAGAAATAATACACCACTCAATCCGAAGCTCAGCAGCCAAGCAAATACAATGCTGATATTTCGTATCTTGTCCCCTCCTGAATGTCTCAGTCCCAGGTAGTAGATGGGGTGAACAACAGCCAGGTATCGTTCCACACAGGTCAGGATGTGAAAGCCCATATTTCCAGATTGAACCACATAGATCACATAATCCCCCATTAAATTCACCTCTGAGAGACCAGTGTATCTGCCACAAATGAAGGCTGTGCACCCAAATGCATAAATCATCTCCAGAGCAGCCATGTGGAAGGTGAATATGTCGGAGTGGCTCGTTGTTGCAAAGGAGCGCTGCCGCCGCCATCGTTGGTATCCCAGGTAGAGGACGAGGATGTAGAGAGGGACGAGGAGCAACATCCTAGTGACGTAGAAGGCAGTGAAGATAAAAATTCCAGTTGATGAGTCTGAGCAGTAGAAAGGGTACAAGGAAGTGGAGTTGACCGACGTATTGGTTGTCATGGTATTGCTTTTATGGAGAAAAAGGAGAAAGAAGGATCAGAAATAAATTAACTGAGACAATCAGAAAACATTCACCTTCATTTCAAAGATGGTTAAAGTGATTCAAAACTACAACACATTATTTTAGCCATTCATTGTACATTTTGTCATTTTGTGACTGCAGCAGCCCCAAGTCCATTTTCCCTGCTTTTTTCTGCCCTGCCCCCAGGCCATCCACCTGAGCTGCTCTGCACCGCCTCTTGTTTTTTTCCATACTTTTAAGTGTACTTTAAGTGTCAGAATAGTATTCTTTGAGTGCACAACTAGTTTACATCTAAGTTGTATTTTGTAAAGCATGTTATACTATAATGTGAACTATACTACAAGTGAACTTATAGGTATACTGTTAGATTACTAGTTATATATGTGTAGCCCATGTTTTAGTTTATGAAAGTACACTTTAAAGTATTATAGTTCTTGAACAAATCTACTTTTCTGCAAACCTTTCAGTAAAAGCCAAGTATACTTGGGCTTTTCTGTGTACTTGTCGGTATAAGCTAAGTATATATAAGTATAACTTTGTTAAGTTTATCTCTGAAGAGACTTGCTCCTTTTGCTGTTTGACTTGATGTTTTACGATGAACATTAGTAAAAAAATAGTTTTTCTCGCATGCCTTCACGGTTAACGGAGAATAGAAAAACGTGGGAAAATTCTTGATGAATTGAAGTAAATTCATATCAAAACATACGTTTACAAACTCTCACACACTCTAATAGGATACTCTATCAAAAAGTAAGCATAAGCCAAATATACTTTTATATACGTTTATGTATACTTGTCAGTTTAAGCCAAGTATATTTAAGTTTATGTATACTTGTTAGTTTAAGCCAGGTATACATAGACTTTTCTATAGTATAGTTTAAGTATATCCCTGATAAGTACATAAAAAGTAAACTGAAAGCATACTCATATATTTTAAGTTTAACAGAAATATACTAATAGAGGGTTGTTGAGTTTTAAGTTCATAAAGATTCCAAAAAATGGTCATGGTGAGTGATACTTTTTACAGACATGGACACAGTGTTTGATAATATTCATGGAAAAGCAGTCATTTAATAACATTAACTGATAATCGTTGTGTAATTAAAGGACACCCACCTTGTCAGCAGTGTTTGTTTCTGATCTTCAGCACGTCCAAACTCACTGTCTGCTATTCACTAGTACCTGATGCTAACTTATATTAATGCTTCTGTGTGTATTAATGGCACCCGTGTATAACAGGCAGCAGCAGGAGTGTGGGGTATATTTGCATGTTGTCAACCAAACAATGAATATGGTGTAACTCTGTAATTAGGCAGGCAAATTCTCTTTCCACATTATTCTTCCACAGTGAGGTCAGAGCGTAGGGTCGGCTACTGATGAGCATCACTGGTAGTGATCTAGAGTCTTGCTCGTAGATATTTCAGTTGTACAGAGTTTGAAATGCAGTAACTGGTTAGATTTGTGGGGTTTTGTGTTGTCTTAATTCAGGAGATGTAAATTTAAAATGAATGTGTTTTTCTTTTAGATGACGTTTGACAGGATTCAAATGGCCTGCAAACAAAGACTGGTGTTTATTCAAATTAAATGTTGAACTGAAGCCTCTGTGTGTACAGACAGTTTGGTGGAAATGTTCTGTCGGGTACTTCATAACAATTGTTTTCTACAAATAAATCTTTTATTATAATTGTAGTAAAGTGTGACCACGGCCAGGTTTGACTTAATCAACACCATTTTCCACTCTATTAGTTAAATGAGTCAATGCCTCTGTCAACAGAATTGTCCACTCTATTTATTTATATACTGTATATATATATATATATGCAGATATTTCTTTCTGCCATGGAAAGGTGAACCTGCGTGCGAGAGAGACTACAGCCTGCCCTACCCTGTTGGCTCTGTATCAAGATGTCAGCACTTCTTCCTTAAAATTAATTGGCACACTTCAACCTACCTGTCATGATGGCAAAATGACAGACAGGTTGCTGTGCACGCCACAACTCAGAGGGCATGGTGGATTTAAAAAATATAGGCCTAATAACTATTATTCTGAAATGGGCCATTCTGCATAATGTGCAGACATCTGTACAGAAAGGTCAAAGTATATTTGGATTATAGGCTTACTTGTACTTAATCTTTTGATTGGGATACTCTTAAGAAAAGTATAATTAAGTAATCTTGAGTAGCAGACTCGAATCTCTGCTAAAAAGTGGGCTACAAGTGTACTTGCAGTATAAAAACTATTAAACTAGTAGTTTACTGAGAGTATACTTTAAAGTGTACTTTCATAATCTATAAAGTGGACTACAAATATTAAACTAGTAAACTACCAGTATGCTTATGGTGTAGTTGCAGTACAAAATAAAACTTAGTTTTAAACTAGTTGTGCACTCAATGTTTACTATTCTTACAATTAAAGTACACTTAAAAGCATACTTCTATAAACTAAAAAGTGGGCCAACTTAGACCCAAAACGTATTAAAGTAGTACACTTACAAGTATACAACTAGTACATTGAAATTAGTACACCTACAACATAAAGTATAGATGGGAAATATATACTTGAACTTTACTTATGTATAATTTATGAAATAAACTTGAAGTATACTACTTTTTCATGAGAGATATTTTGATGCTAATACTATTGTACTTTGATGCGAAGCGGAGGGGTCTCTCATCGCCCTGAAGGGGTTTCTTTCACAACAATGACCCGCTAGCTGTACATTATCCCGCTTATTACATGGCTACTTACTTAGTTAATCAATAATTTGACACAAAAACGGTCCGCCAGAGTCCGACATCAGAGCTGCGCCCATAGCAACGGTCTGTTATACATAGCAACGGTCTGTTATACATAGCAACGGTCTACTATAAAGAAATAACAGACCACAGAACGCCGTGATTGACCAATCAGAATCGAGTATTCAACAACACCGTGTAATCAATATACATAATGTAATGTACAATGTAATGGAACAACAGCTGTTAGTGTGTCAGTGTGCTGACTTGACTATGACTTGCCCCAAACTGCATGTGATTATCATAAAGTGGGCATGTCTGTAAAGGGGAGACTCGTGGGTACCCATAGAACCCATTTACATTCACATATCTGGAGGTCAGAGGTCAAGGGACCCCTTTGAAAATGGCCGTGACAGTTTTTCCTCTCTAAAATTGAACGCAAGTTTGGAGCGTTATTTAACCTCCTTCATGACAAGCTAGTATGACATGGTTGGTACCGATGGATTCATCAGGTTTTTTCTAGTTTCATATGATGCCACTCTAGCTTTAAAACTGAGCCCGCTACAACCTAAAATCCCAAGTTGCGTTAATGCCTTTTCTCTTTTTCAAATACAGTTTCTACATATTTTTCCCACTAATTAATTAACAGAGACGTACAACCTAAAAGTTGCTCCTTAATACATTTCTTAAAGTCTTAAATGAGAAAGTTTCATTTTACCTTTTCAATCCAGTTGGTATTCACTGAACTTAACTCCGTCTCCAAAGCTGTGATTCGTGGGATCCCTGTGGCTGCTTTTATGTTGTTCGATCGAGGCTTATGTGTTGTTACACGCCTTCCGTACCTTAGAAATGTATGGTTAGTGAGAAATGTCATCCAGGCAAATGAATTGGTTTATGTTCTTGCACAAACTAGTTGAACTATTTTACTGGTTTCCTGAAGTGTCTTAACTTAATCTGCAGACAGACAGAATGTCTGTGACGGTACAACACACACATCAGTGCAAACATAAAAAAAAACATACAGTACACAACTCTGAGCATGCTGGTCTCATACACCATTCGTAGCTATACCTACAAAAAGTAATAATTCATACACATCCCACGAAATCAATTTGTACGTTTATTCAAGTGTGCTATTAGTGTACTTCTTTTAAACTTAAAATAGGAGAGTATTGGTTGTCATGGTATTGCTTTTATGGTGAAAAAGGAGAAAGAAGGATCAGAAATAAATTAACTGAGACAATCAGAAAACATTCACCTTCATTTCAAAGATGGGTAAAGTGATTCAAAACTACAACACATTATTTTAGCCATTCATTGTACATTTTGTCATTTTGTGACTGCAGCAGCCTCAAGTCCATTTTCCCTGCTTTTTTCTGCCCTGCCCCCAGGCCGTCCACTTGAGCTGCTCTGCACCGCCTCTTATTTTTTTCCATACTTTTAAGTGTACTTTAAGTGTAAGAATAGTATTCTTTGAGTGCACAACTAGTTTACATCTAAGTTGTATTTTGTAAAGCATGTTATACTATAATGTGAACTTTACTACAAGTGAACTTCTAGGTATACTGTTAGATTACTAGTTATATATGTTTAGCCCATGTGTTAGTTTATGAAAGTACACTTTAAAGTATACTCTCAGTAAACTACTAGTTTAATAGTTTTTATTACAAGTATACATGCAAGTTTTCTTAAATTGAACTTATAGTACTTGAACAAATCTACTTTTCTGCAAACCTTTCAGTATACTTGCCAAGTATACTTGGACTTTTCTGTATACTTGTCGGTATAAGCTAAGTATACATAGTATAACTTTGTTAAGTATATCTCTGAAGAGACTTGCTCCTTTTGCTGTTTGACTTGATGTTTTACGATGAAAATTAGTAAAAAATTAGTTTTTCTCGCATGCCTTCACGGTTAACAGAGAATAGAAAAACGTGGGAAAATTCTTGATGAATTGAAGTAAATTCATATCAAAACATACGTTTACAAACTCTCACACACTCTAATAGGCTACTCTATCAAAAAGTAAGCATAAGCATAAGCTGACGAGTGTACTTTTCTGTACACTCGTCAGTATCAGCCAAGTATACTCAGACTTTTCTGTATACTTGTCAGTTTAAGCCAAGTATATTTAAGTTTATGTATACTTGTTAGTTTAAGCCAGGTATACGTAGACTTTTCTATAGTATAGTTTAAGTATATCCCTGATAAGTACATAAAAAGTAAACTGAAAGCATACTCATATTTTTAAGTTTAACAGAAATATACTAATAGAGGGTTGTTGAGTTTTAAGTTCATAAAGATTCCAAAAAATGGTCATGGTGAGTTTTACTTTTTACAGACATGGACACAGTGTTTGATAATATTAATGGAAAAGCAGTCATTTAATAACATTAACTGATAATCGTTGTGTAATTAAAGGACACCCACCTTGTCAGCAGTGTTTGTTTCTG
>CAKALU010068682.1:0-30409 GCA_916700995.1 Hozukius guyotensis | reverse complement strand
GGGAATATAAAAAATAAAAACCAGCCACATCTTGTACCTGCAAACGAGGAGCGATGGTGTCATGAATATTTATCCGCTGTCCTCCTCACTACGCTCCGGCAGCTCCCAGTGTGTCATTTATTTTGTGCAGGTGAATATCTGTCAGGAGCATCTCTGTTTTGCAGAGGTGAATGAACCTGTAATGTGGTACTTCATATTCTTCCGATCCGCACCACCTCTGTGGCAGTATGGAATTAGATAGTCGATCAATCATGCCAGTAAACCATCCATGAGAAGGCCAGTGTCAATAAAGGAGGAGGAGCATGAAATGAAAAATTCATCTTAAAAAACACTCCTGCAAACAACTATTTGGCGGTGCACTTTGCCTTCCATTTTGTTGTCTCTTTCAGCAGTATAAAACATCCGTGGTAAATATCAGGTCTGATTCAGCCCCTCTGGATAGAAGAAATGTTTCTTTCTTGGCTCCGATTTTTTAACTAATCCTGAACAATCAAGGGAGAAGATTTAGAGCAGGACAAGCAGAGATTAACAATAATCTCCACTAACAGTAGCCTCGATGGACCACCTTGATCTTTATTAACACATAATTATAATTATCACAGTCAATATTTCTCTCTGTGTCTACATAGAAGACAAACAGCTAAGTCTACCGCTGTGTTAAAATTCATGTGGGATGACAGGTAGAGATGGGAAATATTCCCATGTTTACAACTGGAGAGCGTTCTCGTCATTGGTCAACAGGATGGTAGTATGATGGTAGAGTCATGTGACAATATAGCTGGATGTATAGCCTAACTATACCCATTTGAATTTGCATTTAATTATCTTAATTAAAGTGGCAGTAGGCAGAATGTTTTTGGCATCATTGGGCAAAAAATTCCATAATAACCTTTCAGCACATTGTAATTCAAGAGTTCTGTGAGAAAGACTTCTGCACCTCCTCATGGCTCTGTTTTCAGACGGAGGCAGCTGTCAATCACTCGCAAACTCCGATCAAACGTTCAAACTAGGCAGCGTTGATCAAATATGAATCAATATTCTGTTACTGTAATGCCTATTTCTCACGTACATGTTTTCAGAAACATCTTTTAGTGTAGTTTAGCTGTGAAATGAGAAAGTTGTGCTCCGGTTGGTGGGCGGTGCTTGGAATTTCCTCAACTGATCTCAACATGTCTGCCGGGTTACAAACTTTCTCATTTTACAGCGAAACAGTACACTACAAGATGTTTCTGAAAGCATTTGAGGTGAGAAATAGGCATCACAGTTACAAAATATGGATTCATATTTGATCAGCGCTGCCTAGTTTGACCGTTTGATCAGAGTTTGCGAGTGATTGACAGCTGCTCAGGGACGGCAGGCTCCAGCTCAGCTCTGATTGGTTGTTTTCCTCCGGTCTGTGAAATCTTGCAGATGCCATTAGGAGCACCAGAGGACACCAGAAATAGTTGCAGATTAATCTTTTGTCGTTCAATTCACTGTTTCAGCTCTAGTCAGTACGTTTTGGTTTCCTCAGAGTCACTCAGTGTGTTGTGAGTCAGAGTAAACCTGAGGAACCATTAACATGTCAAAGGCGTTCCTCTTAACATCTATTAATAGACGCCGTCGATGGAGTACCTGGTTACAAGGAAGGTCGTTTTATAAAATCTTTGTGTAGAAATTGTCCATGCGTCACTAATGTTTCCTCTGTCAGAGTAAGGACATGACCCACTGCTAGGTTTTCAAGATGCAAGACATGTCACCCCCCCCCATGGTGCATCTCATGCATTTTAAAACCGCTCCATCTAACCCTCTGCTCGTGACTGCTGAGTGTGTACTTTGCTCTGTCGCAGCACCTCGCTGTCTCCCAGCATTACCTGTGCAGACATGATTTACCCCGTCACCACCGGGCCCTCACTCAGTCACTGTGGCTCTTCACCTGTCACTCATCTCGGATGTCACCTGCCTGCCGATGTTTAACCTCGTCACTATTCCGCGTCGACCCTACCTTCCTTCCGCCCTCTCGGAGTGCATCCCGTCCGTCTCCGCTCTGTCACCAAGGGTTAAATCAGTCTGTTTTCTCTACAAACTGTCACAGATCTGTGACTCGTCATATGTCTGTTGTTGACCTTTTGCTTCTGGGAAGGATCGGCTCTGTGCTTTCGAGGAGTGAGAGGAACACCAGAGCGGAGAGCTGTGCAGCGCTGTCACTTCTCACTGCTCACATCACAGCTGAGGTGTACGTTGAGAATAGATATACAGTGTATGTGTGCATCAGCGGGGAAGGCATGGATGACACGGTAAAGTCTCAGTATCCAAAGCTTGGACACACCAGTCAGGCATCACCTTCTTCTTTAACCTGCCTAATTTACAACAACGTAGTAAAGTATATAGTGATATAGCGCAGTTGTTGGGCAAATTACGCAGCCGCTGTTGGCGCAGATCGTGCTGAACAGTAATGAAATCTAGTTAAAAAGTTTTTAAAAAGAGTAAAAGTTTGTCAGGGAGGAGCTCACTGTGTTGATACGGGTGCTGTGTAGCGGCGGTGTGTTGGTTGGTTGGTTAGTCATTTCTGGGTGAAAGTGCACAGGACTGCACAGTGTTGTTAAAGTGGTTCAGGCTGTGCTCTAGTTTTGGTGCAGGATCATATCTTCTCCCTGCACACTCTCCTATCGATAAGTCCAGTCATTCTCAAAGTGGGGTCCAGGGACTCCCAGGGTCCGTGATCATGATATAGTTATTATTATTTTACAGAAGGCTTCATAGTCCAACAAATAATATTTTAATTTTTAAATCTACAGTATAATAGTTCAAATATAAACTCTTAGTTTCTGCAAATATGTATGTAAGATGCATGTCTAATATCTTTCTAACACATTTCTCTTGTGTTGTTCTTTCACAAGACTATAGAAGTGTAAAAAATAGGTTACGTCAAATTATTCTAAGACACACATGAGGGGGTTCCCGGCATATTCTCTATCTTGTAAGGGCCCTTGGCTGAAAAAAGATTGAGAACCTCTGGATTAGTCGATCAACAGATAATTAACTATTCTGATAACTGATTAATTAAAGAGGCAAACACCGGCTGGTTTCAGTCTCTCTAGTATAAGATAAGATTTGTCGCTTTTCTCTGTTTTATATTATTGTAAATTGAATATGTTTTGGTTTTGCACAGTTTATTTTATATTATATCTCTATCAATAAAATAATGTAGAGATCAACAGCAACTAAGTTTTTATTTATTGTTGATTTAATCTACCAATTCTTTTCCTCAACTTAGAGATTTGTCTATGAATTGTTAGGAAATAATGAAAATTGCACAAAGTTTAGTCTCCATATTCCTTGTTCCAGCCGGTTAACAGTCCAGACCCCAGAATATTCATTTTACTATCACATTTGTCAAAGAAAAGAAGCACATTTTCACATTTGAAAACCAGAAACCTGAGAATATTTTGACATTTTTGCTTGAAAAATAAATGAAATTGGTGAATCAATTCTCGAAATAATTACTGATTAATTATGTTGACTATTTCAGCTTCATAATCAATAAATAGTTGCAGCTGTACTCTTGTTTTCCTAGGATTAAATGTTGTCCAATGCATGTTTATTTTGATATTATATAGACTACTGTACAGACGCACTGTGCTCTTGTTAATATACAGTGAACATAAGTCACTGTACCACATGTGCTGTATGTGCTCAGGCATATTAAATATTGATGTTATATTTCAGCTCCTATGACAAAGACACTGCATGGCACTTCCTGAGGTCATTGTGCTTCTACAGAGATGATAAAGTGGTCTAATTTACAAACATACGCTTCATAAACAGGTCATATATATGTTTCTGCATAACAAGTTCCTTCATAAAAGTTTCATTGGATGTGTCCTGTTATGTGCAGCAAACAACTACTTACTAGATGTGATTTCCCTGCGGTGACCCGTGAAATGGATTATTTTGCATACGACTGCCTGTAAATGCTCACGATTGCTGGGAAGAAAGTTAACAAAGCAGAAAAACATCAACTGAGTTTTTTTTTATTTTTTATTTTTGGGGACTTTTTGGTTTTGACATCTGGTTTGGCCTGGCACAGGAAACCCACATGGGAGAGGGGGTCCAAGGGGAGCGCTGGTGTCTGTGGGCGCATCTGGGGCACCACCGAGCTCACTCATTCACCAGAGCAGTGAAGCAGAGCAGGAGCGAGGTGTCGTGGACGCAGTAGTGTTTCACCACCTGCTCACTATACTGCTGCAATCCTCTCATTTACTGGTTTCTCTCTCTTGTCCTCAACAGGTATCGTAACATGGGGAACCTACTGAAAGTTCTGACTTGCACAGATCTGGAACAGGAGCCCAATTTTTTCCTCGATTTTGAAAGTGAGTTTCTTCTTTAAAGTAATTGCTCCCCTCTCCCGATATCGATCACATGAATATCTTACCATAACATTATCAACTCTCAAACTCTTTAAGTCTTTTCACCCCCACTTATCTTCTACTCTACGTTCTTCCCAGCGGCAAAAGAATCAAATCTACCACTAGAGCTTCTCCGCTTTCCATCAACCTGCCTCTTCCACGCCGGGATGTGTGCAGAATATCAATCAGGGGCAGAGTTGCAGCAGAGCCCCCTCCTCAAATATAAAGCAGTGAAGTTCAGCTGCTGCGTAGCCTAAGGCCCCTCAACACGGCTTGATCCTGCACCGTGGTGTTCTCACACTTGGCAGACTCAGTCATACCTTTAGAGAAAACGATGCCTCATACAGCTCACACTGTTTCCAGGTGATTTTTATATCAAAAAGAACATCACAATTATATATCCAACAAGTACCTTTTTTATGCAACACTCAATTCTGTTAAGTTTTCTCTAAATTTACCACATTCTCTGCATCGTATTTTGCATTTTCAGGATGTGTCTGTTACACCCTGAAATCAGACCTCAGGGAGGCTCACACCAAATATATAAATGATGATTTGTTTTAATTATTAATAACAAATTACAATGCAAAATAAAAAAGTAAAGAGACTATACTATAGCTGTCGATATGAGTTGCGTTTGAGGCGCTCCTTCTGCAGGAGTTTACAGTCATCACACTTGGCAAGGTGTTCTTGCTTCAGGTGGTGGGAAAGGTTCATACTGTTCTACATTGCCACTTCTCTCAAACCAAAATAAATAAAAAAAAACACCTTCTGAAACTGAACCGTCTCTACACCCAGAGAGAGTGTGCATAACCCTTTTTCACTTGTCTTCTCTTATCTTGCTCCATTTTCCTCCTCTCAGCCAGGAAAGTGGGTGGCGTCAAAACTAAACGAGAAGTGCTGGAAAGATGAGATTATTTCACTGAACTTTCATTTGCATAATTGAAAGTTGCATATTAGACTTTTCTATTATATCGGAAGAGTAATGGGGTTCCTAGAGCTGCATTTTACTGTATGTTGAGCCCAGTGTGAATGTGGACGAACTACCAATCATCCTCGTTGTTGTTGTCTTTTGCAGACGCCCAGCCCACAGATGCAGAGCGAGAGGTGTGGGAGCAGGTGGATGTGGTGCTGAAGGACGCTAAGGGGATCCTGGACGAGCTGCAGGCGTACAAAGGAGCCGGGCAGGAGATCAGAGAGGTACACCTGATACAAATACCCACCTCCGACTGGCAGACACAGAGCTGCTGCAGAGTTACCGTAGGACAGACTGCTGTGCAGAAAGGGCATAGAAGGGATACTGCTTGAGTTCAGAGGGTGACTTTATATAGAGTTCATGAGGAGTGTAGGTGTTACTATTTTTATCAGGTTTGTGCTCAGTAATTTGCATCATATGTTGCATTGTCTTTATTTATTGCATGTGTCCTCTTAGCTATATCATCCTCTAAAAATAGACCTTGAGTCAGAGATAAAAGAAGTAAAAAAAAATATGTACATCACAAGAGTCTGACTTCTTGCCTCAGTCTGTTTATAAACTCTGGAATATAAATGAAGCCTAACACCAGAGAAATTTTACATTTATTTTCCAACTGTAGAAGTATTGGCATCCCTTTTATTTTGGTCAACAGTGGTTTTGTGAACAACAGCGTGGAGTCAAATACCTTCTGTAGCCTCAAAACTCGGCAGATAATGAAACTTTTCAGAGTGAATATTTGTTTCCGTCGCCTTTATCTGAAAGAGACAAACCTTTTCCTTTTTAAAAGAATACTCCTATAACATCATCAGACTTGTGATGGACAGTTAAAAAGAACAATACAGCAGAACCAAAGATATCATCTTTTGAATTTCTTGAAAAAACCTGGTGCCCACATTACCCACAATGCAACTCAGCTGCAGACAGTTTGATCAGAGATTCAGGTGTGTTATGCTAGTAGCGGCGTATGTGCCCTTGAACCGCTAGCCTCAAGAGATGAGCAGCAGGCTGCAGAGGTCTGCAAAACCCACTTCTTCCTAAATCCACATCCCCTGATGTTTTACATCTTTAAACTTCAGACCCAACCGACACTGACTCAAGTGACATCACTTGAGGAAATTTATCAGACTTTGCTTATCCCCTTCTGGAGAATACGCAGTAGTAGAACTCCCCAAAACCTGTAAACAAACTTTCATGTGTAGAATCGGTTCCCCTAGATAAGTGTCATTATACACAGTTATGGGTGCCTTAAATTGTATTAAACTTTTACAAACTTGTATCTACTGTAAGAGTTAGACATAAACAGTCTTTTTTTGGTGTTTGTATTTCCAGGCGATCCAGAATCCAAACGATGAGGGCTTACAGGAGCAGGCGTGGGCGGCTGTGGTTCCCCTTGTGGGGAAACTGAAGAAGTTCTATCAGTTCTCCCAGAGATTAGGTACGTGTCTGTCTGTTCTGTTTCTACAGGAACCTTTAGAAATTACATGAGTGGGTTCTCAGACTCCGACTCACAGTTTCAAGTTGAACAAGCTCAGGTGTCCTGTGAGATTTTCCTCAAACACAAGCAACCGTATGTGTAACGGCAAAATCCCAATATGCAATAAGTTGAGCTGTCAACAGTTTCAGTGCAGTTTATCATTTAAGTGCCAGACGTGATGCCGTGAAGGACGAAGGCAGACGCCCTTCATGTAAAAGGTCTTGTGTAGTAGTAGTGCCACATAGACACAACCTCCATACATGACCTTAATTGTTTGCATGTGCATCTGCAATATTGACTGCTGAGCTGCAAAAGTCAACAGACATGCGACACACACACACACACACACACGCACACACACACGCACATGCACCCCAGCCTTACATAAACATGCTTTGAAAACCCCCACAGCCGTGCATTTCTCAACATGCTGCTTGCGCTGCACTGTGCACTGACCTCTGTGTAGGATGGGCCTATAGGTTGTTTAATTAGCATGGATACAGGGGGGGAAGGGGGAGCAGGCTTACTGCTCCCTGATCTTCTTATGACCCTCAGGGTGGAGGGGGGGTGGAGCCCGCCACGCCTCGACGCCCTCAACCCCACGTAATCCCAGTGGCGGTGGAGAAGGTAGTCAATGGGAGCATTGGGCGGCAGAAGCCCGGCGATGGCTGTTATGTAATGAAGTAGGCCACCTCCCAGCCTCCCAGCCTCGGCTGCTGCTCTATTTCACCGCCTTGACTTCAGGCTTCAGGGGGCCGCGATGGCCTCCGCGGCCGGCTGTCCTGCCTGATACGCGTGAAGCTTAAAGTCCTTTACTACAGGCTGGTGGATCTGCAGAGCTCCACTACCGAGGATGGAAGATATTATGGAGGGAAGATTACGCAATTGGCTTTGCATTTGAATTGAAGGGACTGAACGACTAGTTCTTGCATTGCCACACATAATGTGACTTAAATTCAACATCGCTAACAGAACCATATACATTTTCTAGCTACAAAACTACCACACATCTAGGTTGTTATCCTCATATTGCTTGTTTTATCAGTGTAACACCCCTCAGTATTTATTTTACAGCACTATAAAACAGAGAATAGCTACAAAATTGTCACATTTGAGAAGCTGGAACCTGTAAATGTTTGATAATTTTGCCTGATAAATGACTTGTCTCATATAAATAGTGTAGTTTTGTATAGCTTGGTCAATTAATTAACTTTGCATATCACATGAAGGGACAGATTTCTCCTACTCCAACTACTAGTTCTTGCCTTGACATCCAAATTTGACTTAAGTTTAACAGAAAATTATGATTTTTCTAGCTACAGATCTACCTAGAATCCAAGGTGATATCTCAATATTGCATGTTTAGTCTGACCAACACCCTAAATATTCACTTTACAAGAATATGAAACAGAATAGCATCAAAATTCTCACATTAAGAGAGATGATTAGTCAGTTATGTAAGTACAATAATTGTTTTTTTATAGCTGAAAAGCTTAGTCAGTTGATTAGCTTTGCATATGAAATGAAGTGACTCTTTCCTCCTGCTCCAACTACTAGTTCTTGTATTGACATCCAAATTTGACTTAAATTTAACATTGCTCACAGAAAATGATTAATTTCCTGACTATAGGCCCACCGAGAATCCAAGGTGATATCTTAATATTGCATATGTAGTCTGACCATCAGTCAAAACCCCAAATTATTCACTTTACAGGAATACGAAATAGAGAATAGCAGCAAAATTCTCACATTTGAAAAACGATTAGTCAGTTATGTTTATAGCTGAAAAGCAATTAATTAGCTTTGCATATGAAATGAAGGGATTGATTTCCCCTGCTCCAACTACTAGTTCTTGCCTTGACACCTAAATATAACTTCAATTTAATGTTGCTCATAGAAAATTATTCATTTTCTGGCTACAGATCTACCCAGAATCCAAGGTGATATATTAATATTGCTTATTTTGACTGATCAAAAGTCAAAACCCCCAAATATTCACTTTACAGGAATGTGAAACAGAGAATAGCAGCAACATTCTCACAATAAGAGAAACGATTAGTTAGTTATGTAAGTACAATAGTGGTTTATTACATTCTTTTTATAGCTGAAAAGTAATTAATTAGCTTTGCATATGAAATGAAGGGATGGATTTCCTCTGCTCCAACCACTAGTTCTTGCATTGCCATATTACTTAAATTTAACATTGCTGACAGAAAATTATTAAGTTTCCAACTACAGATCTACCCAGAATCCAAGGTGATATATTAATATTGCTTATTTTGACTGATCAAAAGTCAAACCCCCCCCCCTAATATTCCCTTAACAGGAATGTGAAACAGAGAATAGCAGCAAAATGTTCTCATTTTAGAAGCTGAAATCAGCAAATGTTTGACATTTTTACTTGATGAATGACTTTTAATCAGTTATACAAGTTATGTAAGGCACAGTTTTTCTCCTGCTCCAACTACTAGTTCTTAGCATTGACACCCAAATTTAACTTTGCTGATGTAACAATACACATTTATCTAGCTACAGACCTCCTCCTCATTGATTATAGGTTTTTACTGTTATTGAAAGAAACTGATCTGATTCAGAGTCAGTCTGGTCCGTCACACATAGTAGACCAGACTAAAGTCCCGCCATGCTCTGACCCTCCCCTCTCGGCGAGTAAAGCCCCTACGTGCCCGCATTCTGCTCGCCTGCTCTGCCGTGACCTGATGAGATCAGACATCCCGCCCCCCCGCAGCCCCGCCCGGCCCCGACTTCCCCACATACTAGAGTGGCTCGTTTCTGAAGGCCTGAAAGCAGCTCCATCTTAACTTCTGTTTTGACTGGGACGTAGAGGAGGGAGGGGGGGTTAAAAAAAACTGCACCACTAAGGCCATTTTTAATCAGCCGCTTCGCTGCAAACGCTGGCCCAAGCAGATGGGAGTCATTACTGGACGGCAAACGTGCTCAATTTACTGCAGTGCACCGCCAGCGCGCTGTCCGTCTCCTGAAAGTCCCCTCACGATTATCTTAAGTAGACCGCTGTCTGAATCTGCCCTTTTCTAGGTTATGTTGACATGCTCATCGTCATATGTAATCAACAAGAATTATAAAGTACACTTTGAATAAATCTATCTAAAGCAGCTCATTTGGTTGCATCAGATGTGGAGCTCGTCTGGGTTATGTCATTATTGAAGCTGCTCTTCGGCGTCTAGACTGAATGCTGAACACCGTCTGCATCTATAAATAAATATTCCCTCTGGGCTTTAAAGATTTTCTATTTTTTTTTTATAACTTGAACAAGACATGTTTGTTTAATATTATTACTTGTGTGGAAGTTGTTCACTACATTACACTTTCCTCATTTCCCTGCCGGTGCTCCTCATGCGTGCCTTGTTATCGGTCTGTGGGTATGCTGCTATGTCAAGGCACGGCACAGGCTTTGTATTTACTTATTGTCAAAACAATGAGTGTAATCCTGCTTGAATGAAATCCCGTTCCCCCCACCCCCCCATTTCATGCCAATGAGATAATTAGTCCCATGTCTCATCTGCATCTGAGCAGGAAAGCCTCTCGGCCCCTCCCACTGCCTCCCCCCTCCTCCTCCTCCTCTCAGACTGGCACTAGGCCCTGGGCAGTTTGGGCACCACCGCTGTCCCATTATCTGTCTCTGTCCTAATCAGGATGCTTCAGCTGGCTGACACAGTACACTGATCACATATTTGACTGTGTTATGATCCACTTTAGGGGCTCATTCATTGGCCTCTTACATCGTACACGTAGAAGAAGAATCACTCCGCTGCTCTTCATGAGTTTATCACATGGTTTTGGAGGGAGTTTTTCTTTATCAAGTCAAGTCAATTTGTATAGCCCAAAATCACAAATCACATATTTGCCCCAGGGGGCTTTACAGTCTGTACAGGATACGACACCCTCTGTCCTTTACAGTACGACTCTTTCATCGGATACAACTCCCCCCAAAAAAAAGCTTTTAACAGGGCAAAGAAAATGGAAGAAGCCTCAGGAAGAGCAGCAGAGGAGCTCTTCCAGGACGGACAGACATGCAATAGATATCGTGTGTACAGAGTAACAACAACACAATGAAAATACAACGTAGACACTCCATATTTGGGACATTTGTGATTTTGGGCTTCATAAATAATATTGATTTTATATGTATATGAATAATCAGTTGACCTGGATTAACAGCAGTTTTAGTCTTTAAGATGTTGGCACTTTGGTGAGAAGACTTCTCTATTGGCTTGTAAAGTTTTCTGTCCAACATACAGCTGCAACGATTAAACAATTAGTTGTCAACTATTAAATTAATTGCCAACTATGTTGATAATCGGTTTGAGTCATTTATAAGAAAACAAAGTAAAAAATTCCCTGACTCCAGCTTCTTAAATGTGAATATTTTCTGGTTTCTTTACTCCTCTATGACAGTAAACTGAATATCTTTGAGTTGTGGACAAAGCAAGACATTTGAGGACATTGTCTTAGGCTTTGGGAAACACTGATCAACATTTTTCACAATTTTCTGACATTTTATAAACCAAACAACTAATAGATTCATTGAGAAAATAATCAACAGATTAATCAACAATGAATATAATCATTAGTTGCAGCCCTAGTCCAACACATTGACTTCAATATTGACTAATGCAATTTATTCCTAATTATTATGAATTTGGGCTGCAACTAATGATCATTGCCATTCGATTTAAGCTGTGTATTATTTTTCCAATGAACCGATAATCATTTAAACCATAAAATGGCAAAAAAACTGTCAAAAAAGTCTGTTTCAATTTCTCAGAGCACCAGGAACCAACTAACTCTAAAACTTGAGGCTATTCAGTTTACAATAATATAAACAGATGTAAGTCCTCACATTTGAGAAGTGGGAACCAGCAAATGTTTGACATGATGACTAACTGTCAGTTATGTATGTTGTTGTTTTTATAATGAATTAATTAGGGTTGCTCCCTCTTAGACGATTAGTCGACTAATCGGTCGTTTTGGTCTCAGTCGACTAAGATTTCTTTAGTCGTTTTTTATGTTTTTTTCATGCTGAATGACTTATTTTCAAGAAACTTATGATCACATCTCTGGTAAACACAAGATTTAAAGTGGTGCTTTGTGTGATTCTTTGTGGAGAAACTCAGTTTTCAGGATCTGTCGATTAAATCAACTAATTGATTAGTCGACAAAATCGTATGAGTGTTAGTCGACTAAGAATTTCTTTGGTTGAGGACAGTCCTACAATTATTCGTTTCAGCAATTATTTTTTAACCAAAAAATGCCTGACGTTGTTCCAGCCTTTTAGTTGTGATTATTTTCTGCTATTAATCGATGAGGAAAAGCAGTTCTTAGTTTACAGCCCTATAATATTAGTCACTTGATTTATTGACTCATGCGTTTTACATCTGAATATTCATCACTTCTTTACGCTATGTGTAGTATTTCCTCTTTCTCTTGACCTTTGCATCTTTGCATGTAGAGCTGATACTTCAGCTGTTATCTGAGTGCTTGAACGACAAAAACCTGAATGTGAAACATTATTCAGCTTCTCTCACTGGTGACCCTGGAGACTTTACACACATCAGCACGGTCCAAGGTTCACCAGGGTCCTTACAGAATGAACCACATATATATATTTTCCACAAAAAGGCTGATGTATTTGTGGCCGCCCTCTGACAACGCTGCACCTCTAACACCGATATATCTCTTCTTTTTCTCACAGAGGCGGCGCTGCACAGCCTGCTGGGAGCTCTGACCAGCGAGACTTACGACGACCCCACTCAGCACCTGGAGCGGGAGCAGGCGCTGGCCAAGCAGTTCGCCGAGATCCTGCACTTCACACTGCGCTTTGATGAGCTTAAAGTACGACCGCCTCTCCCTCTTTAACATACCCCAAGTATCAGTTTCTGCTTTTTAAACCCCAAACTCACCTTTTAGATATAAACCTGTGATACAAACCAGACCTCTCAGTCGCCCTACAAGCTGCTGATGCCCCCGAATTGATTTTTAGCTCTGCAATTATAAACTGCAGCCAGTGAGCGCGTGATTAGCATTTAATTAGAATCCAGATACTGCTCTGCTGTTTACAATACAGTGGATGTCAGTGAAATGGCTAATAAGGGTTATAGCGGGGAGAGAGGTCTGCAGATTGTTGTTGTCCTGAGTCGAGTTCTGCATAATGTGGCAGGTTTTTAGGAAATAATGGAGGGAGGGAAGTTTAAGAACTTGAATTAAGACACAAATTGCTCGTGTGCAACCCAGAACACACCAGGAGTGAAGCGCGGGACTCGGTCGGATGCCCATTGTCAAAAACATAATTGTGTGATGTGGTTAGACAGCGGGTGAACTGGTTCCCCTACACCCTCGCTCCTTAGATACAAAAAACACGCCCGACACCCCCAGGCGATTTGCTGCGACGTCCCAATTAGTGCCCACTACCCAGGCTGGCAAGATACAAAACATGAAGGTAGGGGGTGCAAGGTGGCATGCCAGGCCTATTCATCAATCTTTCACACCCATACACGGGCTTCTGACCTAGTTAAAGTGTCTGTGCGGCGTGCAGCCCCTCCCTAACGAAGCAGCCTGTCTCTCCCGGTGCACACAGTGGACACAGACCGAGTACCAGTCTATTGTAGCGGGATTAGCATGCTGCCAGTGCAGCTTTGACTGTGACAGGCTCATACAGGAATGAGGATAATTAACCACATGATGAGCTCTCACTGGTGGTGACGTTTGAAAGAAGCTCTCTGGTTGGCCGGCTTCTGTTTGAGGTGAAACCAGATGATTTATATTTTGGTTAACTGACTCCTGTGGCTTTTATCTGAGGCTGTAAGTTCAAATAATACCAGATAGTGGGCCGACACTCCTTAATGAGACCCTTTATACCTTTTTGTCAGCTTTCTAATCATTGACCCTCTTGTCACAAACTATACTGACGCACAGCCCGACTGTAACAGCAAAATAACCAAATTGTTCCTGACAGGATGAGCGGGGATGTGGATGTAAAAAGGGGGGATGAGTGTCAGAGGATTCAAATTCAGTTCAGCAAATAAAACTGTAATTGTATCCGTGTTCTTTTCATGTAATTTCTCCCCCAAAGCTACGTTTCTGCCTTGTTGGCTAAAACGTTGTGTCACGACGATGGCGTGTTTGATCCAGAGCTGAATGTCCCGCTGCAGGCGGTGCCGCCTACAGACATGCAGGGAAAACTCTGTGTCTCTATTAAGATGCATTTCTGTTTGTTTGTCTGTCTGTTTACTGCAGATGACAAATCCTGCCATTCAGAATGACTTCAGCTACTATAGGAGAACCCTGAGCCGGATGCGGATCAACAACGTACCGGTGAGCACATTATGTCCCTCTCCTCTCTGAGCGGCTGTAATCAATGTTTGTGATCAACTACATGACACCCCAGGTGAACAGGGTAAAACATTTAACTAACAGCTACCACAGCTGGGAGTTGTCTGTATTTTTGTCTTACAACTTTAACCCTTTCCCAGTGTGTTTTCAGTTCATGAAAGTCAATTATAACCCTTTTTGTCACCTAAAAATAGCAGCCAAAATGCCGAACTCAAGGCTTCAAAACGGCAGTCCACAAACCAATGGGCGACTACGTCCACTTCTTAAATACAGCCTATGATCATTGTTAAAAAAACGGTAACATTTTAGGGTTCAAGTAGTTTGCAATTTTATATTCCTTTAATGTTTCCATGCTGTTGGCCCTGATCAAACACAAAAATGTTCGTCCTCATGATTCATCTATACTCAAGACGACCTGATGTTGATTAAAGCCATCACTTCTCATCATAATCTCGGCTCAGTTCAGACTGCAGCAGCGGTGATGGATGAAGTTTGCAGACTGTTAGAGCCCTCGGGAGTCAGGAGGAGTTCGGCAGGAAGCGTCTCGCAACATGAAGCCGGAGCCCCGCGGGGAGGTTCAGGGAGTTCGGAGCACAAAGTGTCGGGCAGCGGCGCGTGGCGGCAGAAACTGATCCCAAATCAGTAGCGTGGCCCAAACCCTCTAGAGAGGAAACTCCCAGTCAATGTGGAGACAGTGCAGTAGATGTAACCAAAGACAATAAAAACCCCTAATCTAGTCAGTGTTTCAGATGCGTTTAAATTGAGAATGTGATTCCCCCACATGGATGCATGTAGCGCTGATAATGCAGGATGACATCACCAAAACTGTCCAATCAATGATTTACGAGCTAGTCCACGGGACTTCCTGTTTACGGCTGATCTAAAAGGCAAATTAGCGCCCTAAAAGTCAGAGACCTGCCAGTGTCCCTTCTATTATTTGTGGTTTTAAGTGCCTTAAAACTGAAGCATCTCACTCGATTCTATTAAAGTGTTGGATGTTCACTTTATTGATTGCAGACAATCGCTTTCACATGAAATTCAAGGACACATCCACTCTCCTATATCATGCATGCAGCACTTCACCAGATATACATCTTTATTCAGCAGCTTCAAGGACATTTAAAAGATACTTTAATGCAGGAAATGGTGAGATTTCAATGTTTCTGTGAGCCGCTCTTAGTTTTGACCGTCTGACAGGAGGTTTTATTCTCCAAACCAGAATGTGCCATTAGGCAAATGGGCCCAGACAAGTTGTCGTTAGGACCTGTCACTGCTGAGAGACGCTCCGGCTGCCGTCCTCTCACACAACGGCAGCATTTTAGTCACCGCTCAGACAACTGAATCATTGAGACATCTGAGATGAAACACATCTGTCCCCGCGGTAACAAAGTCTTTGAGCTTCATATGTCATCATTTGTTAAAACATGAATTGGTTTGAATTTTTTGGGGAGATTATTCCTATTCTGTCAGTGTTCTCGTGGAAAAAAAAAAAGGCAAGAAAGGGTTTTATTATTTAAATGTGCAGACAAATTTAGAACAGACTGTTCAAGAGACACCTTGTTCTTTGTTACCCGCCAGGTGTTTTCAATGTCTCGCTCAGTCTGAAACTATAAAGCAGCAGGATGAGTTAGTCAGCTGGGGAACCGGGAGGAGCAGCAGGGCTCGCTGATGTGGTTTACATCAGTATTTCTCACTTATTAAATTCCTTTAATGTACAATCTACCGGAGCTGCATGACAACGGCGAGCGTGACGCCAAACAAAACTTCTAATGTTTCCCGACAACATTTTATGTTTCATGCTTCCTTAAGAGGTTTCAAATAAAAATAGCTCATTATATATGTTAATAACAGAATTGTCTTTTCACAGTAAAGAGCAGTTCACAGCAGCAGCTTTATTAAAGCCTGTCACTCATCTGTCTCATGAAAAAGATATATTATGTTTCTGTAAATGCATCAGTCCACTTATTTGGGGTAAGACCGACACAAGAGCTCCTCATGAGCTCCAGGGTCTCTGTCCTGTAGCTGACCCTTTGACCTGAAAACTTGCAAGAAAGAAAGGAGTTTCACAATAAAATGTTTTTAATGATTTTCAGGCGGAGGGTGAGAATGAAGTCAATAATGAACTGGCCAATCGGATATCTCTGTTCTACGCCGATGCCACGCCCATGCTGAAAGCGTTAAGTGACGGCACGACGAAGTTCGTTTCAGAGGTGAGACTGACGGGTGAAAGCAGTGAACACTTTGAAACAGATGTGTGAAAGCATCCTCTCATTTCTTCGTCTGTCTTTTTTTTTTTTACAGAACAAGAACCTGCCCATCGAGAACACGACAGACTGCTTAAGCACGATGGCGAGTGTGTGTAAAGTCATGTTGGAAACACCGTAAGTGACTTCCTGCATCGTTAAGAGCGGCTTCAGTTCTCGTTCTTTACGTTCTCGTGTTTAATCCCTTCGTCGTGTCTTTTCAGGGAGTACCGCAGCCGGTTCACCAGTGAGGAGACGGTGTCTTTCTGCCTCCGGGTGATGGTCGGGGTCATCATCCTCTACGACTACGTCCATCCTGTAGGAGCTTTTGCAAAGTCGTCCAAAATCGACGTGAGTACGGTCACGTTCAGTCGTGGAAGAAGTATTCAGATTCTTTACTGCAGTAAAAGCTTTTTAAATAGTTTATTTAGCTGAAGAAGTAGAGGAACACATAAAGAAATACTTCAGCATCAGAAACATTCAAATTCATGATTTCATCATTCATACGTTTTCTAGACAGGATGGTATGAAAATAGTATATAGTACAATATTTGTAGTTGATGTAATGGACTAGAAGTATAAAGTAGCATAAAATGGTACCTTGGATTTGTACTTTAGTACAGTATTTGAGTAAATTCACCACCGCTGGCCATGTTTCGCTCCACTATCCCACTTCACAGCTTGCTATATACAGCTGACAGTGTGTCTCTTCTTCCTCAGATGAAAGGCTGCATCAAAGTCCTCAAAGATCAGCCTCCGAACAGCGTAGAAGGCCTTCTCAACGCTCTCAGGTAAGCTCATGTTGAAATCAAATTGTGTTTTCCCCCCACAGCCCAGCATGTAATGGGATTGTGGCTACAGTTGGGTCTTTCATTGAGAGAGGAGCAGGCTGCTCATGCTGTGAGTTGAATGATATTGGTGCCTGTTCATGAGCAGCAGACAGACCTTTTGGTTTATTTCACAGTGACTCATTCGCTGCTCAGTCCAGCAGGGACTCGGTCAGCTTTGAGCGCTCTGTGCCAGATCCGGGTTGGGTGTCGAAGCCTCTCCAGAAAGGCCGATTACATCTCCCAATTTTTTACCCGCCTTGCCTAACGCTCACAGCTGCTTGAGATGACGGGGTCATGTCTTTGGTGACCTCACATCTGTATCTCTGTCTCTGTATCGGGGCCCGAGGCCGGCGCTACCCGGTCACAGAAGACTTTTTCTTTTAGTGGTTTCATCTCTGATCTGACAGAAGATTACAAAATATAGTAGATTTAGGTAGCGGAGGAAAGTAACTAAGTACTGTACTTGAATAAATATAAATATAACTTTGAGGTACCATTTTATACTACTTTATACTTTTACTAGTCTACATTTAAAAGTGGAATATTGGAATTTTTATTCCACTACAGCTATAGTTACCTGTTACTTTTCAGATCAAGATTTTACTTAAAAAATATAAGATTATAAAATGCATAGTTATAGATTTATAGTGCAGTGCTTCCCAGTGCTTGTTTGAAAAGCTGTGTGTATTTCGGGCCCCTTTTCATGTTTCAGATGTCTGAGTTACATGAAAGAGAGCTTTCCCATCAGATGGTTTTATTTTAATGACAGTTTGAGGCCCAAAGAGTTCCAATGATCTAATATATTTTAAAAAATGAATAAAAGAATGCAAATTTGTGTAGCAGAACTAAGTCATTTTTTAAGCAATAATGTTAAATATGTGTTGGTTGCAGCTTCTCAGATGTGAGGATATGAAGCTTTTCTTTATCGTACATGAAAGTAAACTGAAATCTATCCATCTATCAATCCATCCATCCATCCATCCAGCCGTGTGTTTTGCAGTGTTGGATTGGTACTTTTACTTAAAGGAATACTTCACCCACAAAATGACCATTTGTATATCAATTACTCACCCTGTGTTACCTTGAATTCTCGCATGCGTCCATGGCGAACAGAGAATCAAAAAACTGAGAAAAGTCTCACGCTTGCGCAGGTGCAATATTTGTCCAAAGTGTTTTAAATACTAAGGTTTTTAATGTGCATGTGTTTGGGAAGTAGTGAGCATACGACTGGATAAATGAGACTTTGGTTATACTACTCATTTTGTGTTGATTTTGGCGGCCCCTGTGGACAAAAGCGGTAGCGTTTCCGAGCACCAGACTCCCTTTAGAAAACCTCTCATTTTACTGCAGCAGGGTCTGACAGTCTGACCCGCTCAGTCCTGGTTCTGGTTCCCCCGTGCCTCCCTTCCCTCAAGCGGGCCCAGCAATACAGCCTGGGCCTCCAGCAGCGTGGTGTCGGTGTTGGCTTCCTGCGAGGACCGGTGGAACAGTAAGGCAAACCTCTGCTCCTGGCCGGAGGAGAAGCCACTGCTGCGGGTGCGCGGATGGTGTTATCAGCGGTAACCACCGTATGAGCGCAGTGCAGAGTTGCGGCGATTAGCTAGCAGGGGGACACAACTCGCATGTACTTACATGCATGCGCGGCCAGCCTGTCTACGTAAACAAAGCACAGAGAAGCTCGGATTACAAAACTCAGAGAGGACGACTTCATTATCTGCTCAGGTAGACATTACTCCTCTATATCTTTACATAGCTAATAGTTGTTGCTTTACTTCATTTTCTTATTAAGAATAACTATTTAGAAATAGCCAGTCTTCTCGCTGATGATCTTGTTTACTTATGTAGGTCATATAGGTGCATCAGTATTAAATTAAGACTATTTCATAGCCAGTTAAATGTTCCTTGTAGTGACTTTAACATAGTTTTGTTGTTAAACGCGGCCCCCATTTAATTCAATTCACCAAGACTTTTCTCAGCTTTTGTATTCTTCGTTCACTTCGTTCACAACTGAAGTTTTCTTCACAAATTCACGGTAACGGGGTGAGTAATTTATATACAAATGGGTGAGGTATTGTTTTAAGTAAATGATCCGGATGTGCAGGAACATGTGATCTGGCCACTGATTTATCTCTCTCACCTGCAGGTACACAACCAAGCATCTGAACGATGAATCAACCAACAAGACTATCAAGAGCATGCTGCAGTAGACTGAGCTTTCTACGACTGCTTGCCTCACACCCTGCTGGGGGGAGACGCCACTCTCCTGACTAATGTCGGTGCACAGAATGTTTTTGCTTTTTTTATTTTTTTAATGGAAAAAGAGCTACAGCTCCGCCCTCTTTTATAATGCAAAATGCTACTGCCATTATGAACGTCTTTTTCTGTGCCAAAAAGATGTTGCTGAGATGTAATGTTTTCGATAAAAGGCCATGCGACAATGGCAGCTAATGAAAGCATTGTGGATCCTCTGGTGTTTTTAAACTTGTTTTTCCCTCTATAAGGGACGGGAGTGCTTTGACTTGAAAATTTAAAAGAGAGAGATATATAGAGAAGTATATATTATTTTTGTTTGATTCGTTATTTAATATTACATCCTCTGCATGATGAAAATGATGTCTTTTCCTTCTATTTAAAAAAAACTAATGGTTCAGTTTAATTTGTCTGCTCTATTGTGCATTATTAAATGTTTTGTTATTGAAATGGTACTTGTCGAAATGAGATTTAAGAGTACTGTTTATATTTTTTATAGGTTTTAATTTGTGCATTTTTTTTCATAGTTGTGTTGTATTTTTCATTTGAAAAACTTTAAACTGTGATGTGTGCAAAATCAAATTAAATTGGGAGTTCTGTACTGTAAATGGACAGTATGATGTGGCTGGAGGAATTAAAAGGAGAACTCTTGTTTTCTACAACGCGCCTTGTCGGGTTTGATCTGTTATCTCATATCGTCGTCTCCGGGTGGCTGAGAGGAAGCTTCTTTCCTTTTTCTCGTGAAAAGCAGTGAAATACAGCTTCTCATGCTCAACCACCAGACAGGCTGTGAGGAAAGTTTTAGATCTCACAGCGTGATTAAATACACACAATGACACACACACAGGCAGTTTATTTTCCCTGAAATTACCTCAGCTACTAGGAAGAGTTTGGCAATATGCATTTTAGCGTCTTTAAGCTCATTGTTTCGGTTTTTGGGTCGTAACTTTACTGTTTTGGTTCACTCTTACTGCTCTAACCGGCTGCTGGCTGTAGCTTCATATTTACCGCACAAACATGAAAGTAGTATCAATCTCTCATCCAACGCAGTGAGAAAACAAATGTGTATTTCCCAAAATGTCGAACTATTTCAAGCAGTAATGAGCCAACATTAAAAAGATTGAATAGATTAGTTCCAGCCTCATGAAAAATAGGTTGTTAGAGAAAACAGATAAAGAAAAATATCCATTTACGCATTTGTTACATATTCACTGAATGTGCTTCTACATTTGAGCTCATTTTGCTTTTTGTGACCACTCTACGTCTATTATAGTTAATGGCTCATTAAGAAACATCTTTGTGAAGATGTCAGTGACAAGTGGGCATCTCTCTTTCATCAACATCCATTATTCCTTCCCTCCATCGCAGCTTTTTACTCTCCTTCAGTAAGACAGAACAGAAATACCCTTTCAGTTCATTTTCATTCAGCTAACCTTTCTGTTTTTTTATTTTTTCCTCTCCTGGCTCCAGTAGTGCTTTAGAGTGAGAAGGGGGCTACTGTTGGGTGGGCACTGCAGCACTATCAGCAGAGAACTTCCCAGGGTCAAAGACAGAGCGGCAGCAGAGTGTGGATGGATTGGGTGTGTCCTCTGCAGCATCACTGCACTAACAGACATGGCAGAGGAAGGAAACGGGAGGGAGGAAATAAAGTGGTTTAATCTTGGGGTGGGTTTTAAAGTCCTTGAGGGAGAGAGAGGTAAAATATGGGAAAGTGCTGCCCCCATAGCTTGTGTTGCATTTATCTAATGAATGAATGCAGCTTAAATCTGGTTAGAGGATGCAACACTCAACAAAAAAAAAGCTGCCTGTTCGTCACCGTGACAACTTCTCAGTGGGCAGCGGTAACCTTGTTCTGATCTCCCACCGTGACCCTCGATGCAGAGGCTCTCACTCATCCTGCAGCATCAGCTGCTGCAGGCGGAGACGACAGCTTTGATATCCAGATGAATGAACTCTTTCTCAGGGAGGGCTGTTGTATTTAATCTAACGACAAGACGGTCGTTCCTCTGAGGAGTTTTTAGATTCATCACACCTGAAAATGATGCTGTTTAAAGGCGTGGCTCCTGGCTTGTGATGAAGTTAAAAAAAAAAGGTGCACCAAGCCACCAAACTGCACTTTACACCCAGATGGTATTACAGATTGATACTGGAGGAAATTAATTTTATTCTCTAGTCAAGTCAAGCCCATGTGATTTATAGAGTCCAATATCACAAATCACAAGATTTGCCTCAAAATATCATCCGTACAATTTACGACACCCTCTGTCCTTAAACCCTCGCTTCAGATGAGGAAAAACTCCTCCCAAACAACCTTTAACAGGGAAAAAATACAGAAAACCTCAGGAAGAGCACAATAAAATTATAGTATGATAATCAGGATGACAAAATTATAGATTGAACTACTCTCCGTTATATCATGATTTGATATTAGATATTAGAATTGAGGATGGTGCTTGAAGAGGATACGTTTTTTGGAAATGTTTTTCCGTTTTATGAATAAAGCATGGAATAGGAGGAAAAAAAGAATTATCTTTATATGGATTGCAGATTATTCATGACATGAATCAGACAATGTTTTAACTGACATGAACTGATGCATAAATATAGATTATATTTCTATTTTTATACACTAACACTGTCGACGATATTATTAATGTGGAGTTACAGTGAGGCAGCCAAGCATTTTATTCTACTGTTATTATTTTATTTTGAGATACGTTCATAGAAAACAGAGAGTGAAGCATCTCTGTTTTCAATGCAGAGACATGAATTGTTTTTGCCAAAATGCTCCGAAGAGCACCAAGCATGAAAGATGTTGATATTCGCCTTTTTTTGTGTTTCTTTTCCCTTTTTGCGTCTGCATTTGTGCACAAATTGATCACATATAAAATGCGTTTTCGCTTCATCTGCATCGACCCATTTGGGAAGCAGATTCTTCCGCTGTTACCGTGTGTTACTGTGCATATGAATCATGCCATTTTCATACTCATTAAACCATTCAGTGACCCCTAGTGCCCTGTATGGAAGCATCTGGATTTTTTTAATGTTGCTCCACTCAGGTTTTTCCCTTAATTTGACTCCCATGTGTATATTTTTTATACATTTTCTCTTTTACAAACCATCAATAAAGAATAAATTAGTGTTTGATTAAAAACGAGTTGCTCAGTCGTCATGGAGATAGTTCAGTTGTGGCATGTGACCGAAACCATCTCCATGGTAATTGAGCAACTCCATCCGCTTAGGAAGGCCACAAGATGTTTGAAACCTATAATAGAAACAACAAGAAAGTTGAGAATTGTTTGTCAAAATGTTGTTTCCAAGGTCAAGAACGAACCCTTCAATATCAAATGATGTGTTATTGATCAGTCGGTTGCAAACAGAAGAAAATATTGATTGATCCTGGCTGCTAAACTTAAAGGTATCTGTGAAACCCGGAACTGGCTTCATTTTCTCTCTTCTCAAGGACAGATTCTGGCCAGATCTTATGCATACAGTATCAGTAGAAAACAAGGCAATAATTTCTTGTACTTCTCCTTAAACGGTCCACTGTAACCTCCACACATAGGCCCCTAACAGAGGAACTCAACAGCCGTATGAGGACATTCAGGCAGTGGAGGAAGTGAATCATGAAGTTGGTTAACACCTCGCAGATAACATCTCTTTCTCATGACCCCGATCGCTTTGAGGGCTTTAGGACAGTTGTCGCCCTGTGTGGCTTACGTTGTCACAGCTCGTGCAGAAAGGAGCTGATGTGTAAATATTAAATTGAAATATTTAATCCTGCTTAATTGCATGATTGTCCATAGTTATCGCAAACTAATCACACCTTTTTTAACTGTTCAAAATGTACCTTAAAGGGAGATTTTAACAACACAAAACAATGACAAATATTGTCCAGAAACCCTCACAGGTACTGTATTTAGCTTAAAGAATATACTCAAATCATAACATGGCAAACTGCAGCCCAACAGGCAACAACAGCTGTCAGTGTGTCAGTGTGCTGACTTGACTATGACTTGCGCCAAACTGCATGTGATTATCATAAAGTGGGCATGTCTGTAAAGGGGAGACTCGTGGGTACCCATAGAACCCATTTTCATTCACATATCTTGAGGTCAGAGGTCAAGGAACCCCTTGGAAAATGGCCAAGCCAGTTTTTCCTCGCCAAAATTTTGTGTAAGTTTGGAGCGTTATTTAGCCTCCTTCCTACAAGCTAGTATGACATGGTTGGTACCAATGGATCCCTTTGGTTTTCTAGTTTCATACCAGTATTTTCAATTTAGCTTTATAACTGAGCCTGTTACAACCTAAAAGTCACAAAGAACTTATGCTAATGCAATGAAATTAGTGGCGTTAAAATTAACGTTATTATCGCTTTAACTTTGACAGCCCTAGTAAATATATATTTTAGGACTCAAAGAGTGAAAGGATATGAAGAGGTAGAAATGGTTTGAAGCATTTTTGTAGGACAAATCTGCCTCCTCTTACCTAATGAGGCCTTTTCTAAACCCACATTGACTGATGTGTTGACAGTTTGACACTTGGACTATTACAGTATGTGCCACAGTGAACTGGCACAACTGTCAGTTATTTCTGAGTAAAGAGTTTCTTCTTTTATTCCAGTGAAAGCCCCGGCAGCCTGAGAACTGTGTTCTGTCCATAAACCACAAGGCCCTAACACATTGCTCATCTGTCTCTTGGGTGAGACAAGTTCACTTTTCTGAGAAAGACAACGGCTATCCTCTGAGACCACCCCGCCACCCTCTCAACCACCCCTCCACACACAAACACGCTGTCACAGATGTAGATCCCCCCTAACCCCCCCAAAATCCCACTTCCTTCTGCACGTTGCTTTAATCGGGGGAGTCTTAGTTAATCAGTCGTGTCAAAACATTAACGGCTCATTGAGGATCACGTTTCATGCCAGCAAAACTGAACCAAGAGTGCTGTAATCTCTGTCCGTTGGGCAGATAGCACTATTTGCTTGGGCAAAGCATCAGTGCTTTATCAGGAACTAAGAGTCAGTGAAAGTATTGTGACACATCATTGAGAGGGCACTAGTTCCTCTAAAATACTGTCAGAGAAAGTGGACGATTTACACCAAGGAATATTTGCCTTTTGTTTTAGTGAACTAATGCTCATAAACATCCTGTAACACATTGAAAAATAGCCTTTCTATAATGAGATTTCAGACACATCTGGAGGAAAGACTGTACAAAATATTGTGTGTTGAACTCATTCAGGTTTAAAGTTTCACAGTTTTGTATTATTAAAATAAAACAAACACATTTTCCTTTATTTTTTTTCCACAAATTACTGCCGAAAGTGTATATTCGGATTAAGGTAGTAAAAGATTAGTTGATTAGTCGATCAACAGGAAATCAATTTGGAATTATCTTAATAATCAATTAATTGTTTGAGTCATCACTTTTTACAGCTTCTGAGTGGTGAAGATCTTATATAATAGTAAACCAATTAACACTTTGGTTTTGTAATATTAATTGGAATAATATGGCTAAATATGTGGGAAATTAAAGTTTTTCTTGCATAAAAGGTTTAGGAATCAATGTGACTGTGACATTTGTTTCATGACATTTTTATCAATAATATAATTTTTTAGGCCTTTTTTCAACATACAATACTATGATTTGTTTTTATGAATTTTATAAACATACCATACTGTGACTTTTTTCGACATAATATACTTTTGTCAACATACTATATGATGACATTTAATGACTTTATTAAACATTCTATTAGGTGATTTTCTTTTTTTTACTTTTTGCGACATGCTATACTATGATTTTTGGTTTGTTTTTTTAACACTTTTTTCGACATGCTGTACCATGACTTTTTTATCACCTTTTTTTGACATAGTATAATATGACTTTTTTTCGACATAATAAAAAATGACTTTTTAACACTTTTTTCGACATACTATACTATGACGTTTTTATCACTTTTTTTGGACATACCAGAGTATAACTTTTTTTACACCTTTTTCGACACACTATACTATGACCTTTTTTCGACATACTATACTATGGTGTTTTTTCGACATACTATACTATGACTTTTTTATCACCTTTTTTTGACATAGTATACTATGGTGTTTTTTCGACATACTATACTATGACTTTTTTATCACCTTTTTTTGACATACTATACTATGACTTTTTTTCGACATACTATATCTATGATGTTTTTTCGACATACTATACTATGACGTTTTTATCACTTTTTCGACATACTATACTGTGACGTCGTTTTTATCACTTTTTTTGACATACTATACTATGACTATTTTATCACTTTTTTCGACATACTGTAATATGACTTTTTTAACACTTTTTTTCGACATACTATACTGTGACGTTTTCATCACTTTATTTTTACATACTATACTATGCCGTTTTTATCACGTTTTTTCGACATACTATTCTATGAAGTTTTTATTACTTTTTTCGACATACAAAACTATCATGTTTTTATCACTTTTTTCAACATACTGTACTTCGACTTTTTTATCACTTTTTTTGACATACTATACTATGACTTTTTTTTTACATACTATAATATGACTTTTTTAACACTTTTTTTTGACATACTATACTATGACTTTTTTTCGACATACTATATTATGACTTTTTTTCGACATACCATACTATGACTTTTTTCCTACTTTTTTTTTACATACTATACTATGACTTTTTTATCACTTTTTTCGACATACTATACTATGACTTTTTTCCCACTTTTTTTGACATACTATACTATGACTTTTTTTCGACATACTATATTATGACTTTTTTTCGACATACTATACTATGACTTTTTTATCACTTTTTTCGACATACTACAATATGACTTTTTTAACACCTTTTTTTGACATACTATACTATGACTTTTATGATTTTTTTCGCCATAGTAAAATATGATTTTTTTAACACTTTTTTCGACATACTATACTGTGACGTTTTTATCACTTTTTTTGACATACTATACTATGACTTTTTTCCCACTTTTTTTGACATACTATACTATGACTTTTTTTCGACATACTATATTATGACTTTTTTTTGACATACTATACTATGACTTTTTTTCGACATACTATATTATGACTTTTTTTCGACATACTATCCTATGACGTTTTTATCACTTTTTTTGACATACTATACTATGACTTTTTTTCGACATACTATACTATGACTTTTTTATCACTTTTTTCGACATACTATACTATGACTTTTTTATCACTTTTTTCGACATACTACAATATGACTTTTTTAACACCTTTTTTTGACATACTATACTATGACTTTTTTATGATTTTTTTCGCCATAGTAAAATATGATTTTTTTAACACTTTTTTCGACATACTATACTGTGACGTTTTTATCACTTTTTTTGACATACTATACTATGACTTTTTCCCCACTTTTTTCGACATACTATAATATTACTTTTTTAACACTTTTTTTGACATACTATACTATGACTTTTTCGACATACTATACTATGACGTTTTTTCGACATACTATACTGTGACGTTTTTATCACTTTATTTTTACATACTATACTATGCCGTTTTTATCACGTTTTTTCGACATAATATTCTATAACGTTTTTATTACTTTTTTCGACATACAAAACTATCATGTTTTTACCACTTTTTTCAACATACTGTACTTCGACTTTTTTATCACTTTTTTTGACATACTATACTATGACTTTTTTTCGACATACTATACTATGACTTTTTTATCACTTTTTTCGACATACTATAATATGACTTTTTTAACACTTTGTTTTGACATACTATACTATGACTTTTTTTCGACATACTATATTATGACTTTTTTTTGACATACTATACTATGACTTTTTTTCGACATACTATATTATGACTTTTTTTTGACATACTATACTATGACTTTTTTTCGACATACAAAACTATCATGTTTTTACCACTTTTTTCAACATACTGTACTTCGACTTTTTTATCACTTTTTTTGACATACTATACTATGACTTTTTTTCGACATACTATACTATGACTTTTTTATCACTTTTTTCGACATACTATAATATGACTTTTTTAACACTTTGTTTTGACATACTATACTATGACTTTTTTTCGACATACTATATTATGACTTTTTTTCGACATACTATACCATGACGTTTTTATCACTTTTTTCGACATAATATTCTATAACGTTTTTATTACTTTTTTCGACATACAAAACTATCATGTTTTTACCACTTTTTTCAACATACTGTACTTCGACTTTTTTATCACTTTTTTTGACATACTATACTATGACTTTTTTTCGACATACTATACTATGACTTTTTTATCACTTTTTTCGACATACTATAATATGACTTTTTTAACACTTTGTTTTGACATACTATACTATGACTTTTTTTCGACATACTATATTATGACTTTTTTTCGACATACTATACCATGACGTTTTTATCACTTTTTTCGACATAATATTCTATAACGTTTTTATTACTTTTTTCGACATACAAAACTATCATGTTTTTACCACTTTTTTCAACATACTGTACTTCGACTTTTTTATCACTTTTTTTGACATACTATACTATGACTTTTTTTCGACATACTATACTATGACTTTTTTATCACTTTTTTCGACATACTATAATATGACTTTTTTAACACTTTGTTTTGACATACTATACTATGACTTTTTTTCGACATACTATATTATGACTTTTTTTCCACATACTATACCATGACGTTTTTATCACTTTTTTCGACATACTATAATATGACTTTTTTAACACTTTTTTTTTACATACTATACTATGACTTTTTTTCGACATACTATATCCTATGACATTTTTATCACTTTTTTCGACATACAAAACTAACATGTTTTTATCACTTTTTTCGACATACAAAACTATCATGTTTTTATCACTTTTTTCAACATACTGTACTTCGACTTTTTTTGACATACTATACTATGACTTTTTTATGACAATATCTGGTTTTCTGTTGCATAACCCACCAGTTGTATCTCTCCGAAAACCTGGGAGGAGATGCTCGTCTCACTCCACTGTCGGGCACCGGACACTGATGTGAGGGTGGGGATCGAACTCTGCTCTGCTGCAGCCAGAACCTGGAACTTGCCAACCAAGCCACCAATGCCACACACACTTAGGATTGTTCTCTTCGTATATTTGACTTCGTCATTAGAGGCTGTACCGGAAAACTGTCTGCCCAACATAAGGATCAAACCTACAACCTTCAGCACACCAACCACATATCTACCAGCTGAGCTATTTCACATGATACACTTGTAAAGTTTCTTTGTGTATTTGACTTCTTCATTCGGGTGGTAGTATGTAGAAAAAGGTCATGAAAAAGTCATAGTATAGGATGTCGAAAAAAAAGATAAAAAGGTCTGGTATAGTATGTCGAAAAAAGTGATAAAAAAGGCAAAGTACAGTATGTTGAAAAAAGTGATAAAAACGTCATAGTATAGTATGTGGAAAAATGTCATAGTATAGTATGTCGAAAAAAGTGATAAAAAAGTCATGGTACAGTATGTCGAAAAAAGTGATAAAAAAGTCATGTTATAGTATGTCGAAAAAAGTGGTAAAAAAGTCATAGTATAGTATGTCGAAAAAAGTGGTAAAAAAGTCATAGTATAGTATGTCGAAAAAAAAAAGATAAAAAAGTCATTGTATAGTATGTCGAAAAAAGAGATAAAAAAGTCATAGTATAGTATGTCGAAAAAAAAAGATAAAAAAGTCATAGTATAGTATGTCGAAAAAGTGATAAAAAAGTCATAGTATAGTATGTCGAAAAAGTGGTAAAAAAGTTATAGTATAGTATGTCGAAAAAAAAAAGATAAAAAAGTCATAGTATAGTATGTCGAAAAAAGTGATAAAAAAGTCATAGTATAGTATGTCGAAAAAAGTGGTAAAAAAGTCATGGTATAGTATGTCGAAAAAAGTGGTAAAAAAGTCATGTTATAGTTTGTCGAAAAAAGCGGTAAAAAAGTCATGGTATAGTATGTCGAAAAAGTGGTAAAAAAGTCATTGTATAGTATGTCGAAAAAAGAGATAAAAAAGTCATAGTATAGTATGTCGAAAAAAGTCATTGTATAGTATGTCGAAAAAAGTCATAGTATAGTATGTCGAAAAAAAAAAAGATAAAAAAGTCATGGTATAGTATGTCGAAAAAAAAAAAGATAAAAAAGTCATAGTATAGTATGTCGAAAAAGTGGTAAAAAAGTCATAGTATAGTATGTCGAAAAAAAAAGATAAAAAAGTCATAGTATAGTATGTCGAAAAAGTGATAAAAAAGTCATAGTATAGTATGTCGAAAAAGTGGTAAAAAAGTCATAGTATAGTATGTCGAAAAAAAAAAGATAAAAAAGTCATAGTATAGTATGTCGAAAAAAGTGATAAAAAAGTCATAGTATAGTATGTCGAAAAAAGTGGTAAAAAAGTCATGGTATAGTATGTCGAAAAAAGTGGTAAAAAAGTCATGTTATAGTTTGTCGAAAAAAGTGGTAAAAAAGTCATGGTATAGTATGTCGAAAAAAGTGGTAAAAAAGTCATAGGATAGTATGTCGAAAAATGTCATAGTATAGTATGTCGAAAAAAGATATAAAAAAGGCAAAGTACAGTATGTTGAAAAAAGTGATAAAAATGTCATAGTATAGTATGTCGAAAAAAAAAAGATAAAAAAGTCATAGTATAGTATGTCGAAAAAGTGATAAAAAAGTCATAGTATAGTATGTCGAAAAAAGTGGTAAAAAAGTCATGTTATAGTTTGTCGAAAAAAGTGGTAAAAAAGTCATGGTATAGTATGTCGAAAAAAGTGGTAA
>CAKALU010068681.1:65995-93371 GCA_916700995.1 Hozukius guyotensis | reverse complement strand
AAGCATAAAGTGTTCATTTTAGCATTAGCGTAAAATGAAGAGCCCTAAATAAAGGCCCAATCCCAATATCCACACTCACAGACTCACAGACTTTGAGGCGCATTCCAACAAAGTCCGTGAGTGTTTAGGGCCGTCCCGCTGTCAAATCATCAAGTCCTTGAGGGCTCTGTCGCAGACATTTTGAGCCCTTTATGAACACTTTCCGTAAGTCTGCATTCCTGCAGACTTTGCCTGAGGGAATTACCCACAATTCATAGAGTTGTGACGTTAAACACAGGGTTACCACAGTTACCAGGGGAAGCCCTGAGGCGTATAAAAAGGTAAACAAAGAGGACGGCACACGGGTGTTCAGCCAGGAACATTTAAATTTGCATATAAACATTAACATTAAGGGTTTAAGACGGTCCATAAAAACACATGAAATCAGAGGAATTACTCTATATTACACACTTGGTTTATTCATCAACCAGTTCTTTTAATTTTGCTCAATGAAGTTTGACAAAAACAAGTAAATTGATTATTTGACAGAGCCTGGAAGACGTTCAAATCGGCAGTAAAAAAAAAACATAAAATAAAAATGGTAACGAGATATGTCGCCGCAAAGTGCTGTCCCATTCATATTTATACCGTTTCAAGCCCTTGTAGCCTCTCACACGCAACCATTTACCAGGTGACGTCAGTCAAGTCCCTGAGGGTTCAGGGCTTGAGGCCTTAGTGGGGGGACATTGGGATTGGGCCAAAGTCTCAGAATGATGAATCAAAAAAAACAATTGGTGCAAAAATGCATTGTGTAATGGAGGCTATGGGACCAGAAGCTAGCGTGGAAGTGGGACAGGACTTGGCTCTCTATACATATTGTCGGAGAATACCCAACTTCTGGAGATACTGGTAGTGCAGGTTCTAATTAGGGCTGAATATTGAACTTTAATACTTTTGGGACACTGAATGAAATAATAAATAATAAATGTCTGTCGCACTGAGAAGTGCTGAAGCTGGCATTAAATGCCTGGTAAGATTTTTAGCATCCTTTATTCATTTTTTTGATTTTGGTATACCAAAACTCAGGTGTCATGTTGGCACCGGTATCAAAAAAAATAAAATGTACCATGTGTGCCATACTTATTACCAATTATTAGCAAGATGCTTGACAAACCCAGTGGAGGCAAAACTATGCAAGGCGCGCTGCGAATCGTCTTTTCCTTGTCAATGCGGAGTTACCAAAACACTGGAATTTAATTTTGATGAGGTAATGATGAAAACAGATGTTCTGTTGGCAAAGCATATTGGAGAAGGTATAATATTTACCTAATTCCAGACATGGATATTAAGGAAAGGTGGTGTTGTGGTAATTGAGTGCATTTATGTGTAAGTGTCTGAGGGGATACAGTATATCTTACAGACTGCATGTGATACCTGCATGAGTCACCACCACCCCTCCCCTCCTGGGATGGTGACTAATGGAGGCAGTTAGACAATAGGAGGATGTCCACCTTAGGTACACTCTTAAATAGCCAACAGTGTGCAAACAGATTCATTGTGTTGGAATCAAACTAAACGTCATTTATCGAACGCAGACACCAGTAAGGGTAATAAGAAAATTCTTGGCAGGAGCTGTGTTGGGATCAGTCCAAAAAGATAGCCGGTCTACACAGACACACGGGACAAAGCAGGGAATAAAACGAATAATAGCCATGAGTCACACCCCCGTCCTTTAACTTGAAGTATTTGCTGTCTAACCCATTGTTCATTTTTAGAAACCCTGAATGAGTCCAAAGAGAGCAGTGACCCTATAAAAGTGGAGTAATGATATCATCCAGTTCTGGGTAATGATGACGCAGAGTCTCTGTTAACGGGCTCCAGCAGACACAAATGGAAGTTCCAAGAGAAAATCTGAAGGCATGCAACAGAGACTTAGACATCACTTTTGACTTATTTTACATGCCAGTTTTAATAAGAGGAATTCTTTCTTTAGCACAATATATGAAAACTGTAGAGCTCTGAAGGTTGGAACTTCGTCATATGGGGTGGGCGATATGGCCAAAATCTTCTATTCTTTCAAAATGGGAAGCGTTAAGGTTCCTGAGAACATTCATGTTTTAAGGTTACAGGTGCAAACAAATACCATATAAACATTACACAAATTTGTATTTTAGACTATACGAAAAGAATAAAAGACTTCCTGCAGATCTTTGCTGATCTTTCCTTTCAAAAAGCTGACAAAACACTGTCAAGATAAACTACAGTGTACAAATGTCTGGTAATCATGTAACCAGAGTTCTTCCTCGTCTTGCGTTGGTCGGGATGCCTCCTCCTGCTCTGTATTTACAACTTCCCTCTCCTCCTCCATGTCTGCCCAAATCACGTTGCTTTTGCGAGGCAGCTGGATTCGTGAGATTGCAAGATCGCGGGAAAATTGCTATCCTCATTGAGCGAGGTGGCCGTTTCTTTTCTCGAATCCAGCTGTATTTTTCTACGGGTGCTTTTGATTTCGATAGTCGAAATTGAAAGCTAATTCTGATCGATTTCCGATTTAGGATTGAAATCGTGACACATCTAATTACGAGGACTTTACGCATGTCATTTGTACGCCACACAACAAAACTACAGTAACGTCCGCAGTTAGGTTTAGGCAACAAAACCACTTAGTTAGGTTTAGAAAAAACGTCATTGGGCTTAAAACAAGTACGTAAACCAAGTAAAATATGTACCGAAAACAATGTAACAGAAGTACGGAAAACACTACACTAAAAAATACGTCACAAACGTAACTTACAAAAAACAAAACACCGGCCTTGAACACCGGTCTCCTGGTTGAAAGCTGAGCTCCAGCATACTTTTCTGTAGCATGAGGATGGCTTAACAACTCAAAAGATAATTAAATCTGCTTCTGGCATTAATTATTGAAACAGCTGGGCAATGGGACACATTCTTAGCTAAGTGAGTGATGTAAGGTCATACTGCTGATATCATTATGCAACACTGAAATTAACGTCTGCTGCCCTTGTGTGGCATTAGGGACACCGTCAACCAGGGAGCATCTGTTTGGTTGATTTGTAGAATTCTGGGTGGTCACACCAACTCCAGCCTGCCTCTGTTTCTTCATGAAGTTCATCTCTAGTGGAGACAACAATGTTCCTCAGATTACCAGTATTATGTTCTGGTATAGCTTTGATTGAAATGACTGAAATAACACATTTGTGAGGCCTGCTTGCTTTGACTGATCTTTATGACATCAGTGATGTTGAAGCTCAGGAATGTGGAAACGCTGGCTTAGTTCTCGGCATCATGTTCACGATCAGCAGACATTCTATAAGCAACACAAATACGTCAAAACTCAGGTCTCAATTCAGTGTTGTGCATGAACACGGTCGTGGAACCCTCTGATTTACATTTAAGGAGTTTCACAAATCAACGCTGAATCCTTCAAGACATAATCGTCTAGTATCTCTGATCTATATCTAACAACTCCTTATGAGCCAGTGAGAAGATCACAGAGCAGCAGCATGAAATTAAAAGCAGCCAGCTGTTTATGATACTGAAAACCTTTGCCTCTGTTTTCAGTGACATATTTGAGGTGGAAAAAGTCCTGTCCAATTTTTCCACAGCACAGCCACAGCAGTTTCACACTAAATGGATTAAATTACTACAGCACATTATACCAAACAACATCTTCTGGCGAAGCAGGTGGAAGCCACAAAACCACTGGAGAAGACTGAAACACTTTCAGTAACGTCAGTGAAAGCTAGAGGAGAAGGAGGATACTCTATATTAGGACAATTTGTTCTTGAGTCACGCCATGTTAGGAACAGGTTGAAGCCATTTGTCCTAATATTCTTCCACAGTTTGGCAGTCTTCTTGTGCAACACCAGCTCCACATGCCACCTAGCAGGTATCAAGCAGACATTCTAACTTCAACCCCAATAACCGAGCTCTCGCTGCTGAATGCACAGCACGGAGAACAGTGCAGACGATACAGGATGACTTAGTGAACATTATCCACATGGCTGAAGCAACACAAAGGCTGGCTTTGCGCAACAATGACAGAGCATCGAGAGATCAGCACGGCAGTGCAAACTGTACCATGACTCGCTCCGGCATCGTTACAAAAACAGAAAACCTATTGATGCAATTAGATTTCACAAGCGTTAACCTTGGACAAAGATGGTCTCAAAATCAAGTTAGAAACCTTTTCAAGACCGTTGACAACATATCAAAGAAGGACAGAGCATTTCCAGGAAACACCAGCATGTTCTGCTGACTACACACTAATGAATAATTATAAATTATCAGGACTGACGCAACACAGCTAATCATAAAACAAATAAAGCTCCTGTTGGGTCGGTGAGGCTGGAACTGGCAGTTTCCCTCAGAACTACACACGACATCACGGAAAAACAGACATCACTCCAGCCACTTAGTTTTACAGAGGAGGGGATTATGTTGGGTTGTGTAAGAGCTGAGCTCTTCTGAATCAAAAGACACATGCTGAAGGTAACTTAGCTAATGGCATCATTCAAAGAAAGGAGTTGGGACACTTATTATTTTGCCCTTGACAAAAGATCAAAATATTATTGTTCTTCTATTATTAATTTGGCATTTCAATACTCCCCAAAACATGTTTTCCAAGGTTTCTGATGACATGGAAATTGAAAGAAGAGGCACAGACAGCCTCAGAGAGCAGCAGGCAAAACACTTTCAGGAAGCCCAGTAGAAGTGAGATAGCCTACAGCAACTAGGGCTGGATATCGTTTAAAAAATGCTATGTGTGTGTGTCCCACTTGCTAGCTAATCACCACTCTGCACTGCGCTCATACGGAGGTTACCGCTGATAGCATTGTCTCGGAGGCGTAGCATCCACCCTCCGGTTACCAAACCCCCAGGAAGAGCGCCGGTCGTTGATGGCAATTTTTGTAGTGGCCAAACGGCGGTACTACAACTTCCGTGTCCGTCACGTGATGCCATTGGGCCGTTGCTGTTGTTAGCACCATTAGGTAGCTGCCGCTTCACCGGCTCAGCCATCTCCATGTTGGAGGCATCCCGGCTGTATGGGGTTGTAGCTGTTGCGGTAGTGGGCAAATCACACTTTGCATTAAATCAAAGAACACTTGGTGTGATTGGCTGCGAGCAAAACCATACAGATAGTTATATTTTTCTAGTTGGGAGTACAAAAAGGATCAAATGCAGGTATTGTTTGACTGGAGAAGTTTTGATAATACTACTTGGTACTGGGTTTTTTCAGGCGATACCTTATCGATACCCAGCCCCAAAAGCAACACAACAAATAGTGTACAGTATGTAGTGCTTAAAAGCTTAGTCCATTAACGGACTACTTGATGTACAAAAAATTCGTCATCAACTATTTTAATAATTGATTTATTGTTTAGGTTATTTATTAAGCAAAAATACAAAACATTCTGTTGTTGCAGCTTCTTCAATGTGAGTATTTGTACATTGAATGTTTTAAGGGTCTGGACTGTTGAAGTGTATAGAGAGTGGCAGCCTTTATGGGCTGTTAGCATGGCTTGTTAGATTTTTGTTAATAATATCTCAAAAGCACCGTCCTTTGGTACACTGCGTCCGATATACGTATTGGTTTACATCGCAGTGGTAAGCATCATTTGAGCCAGGCTGATGCTGATGGATTCTCAGATACCTATTTCAGGCTGACAGTCCCCCGCCCTCCCCTGCATGACTCTATCAGTGACTGAGAGGAACGATCAGATGTCCACTGTCCGAGACATCTCTCCATTGTTGGAAAAAACCTCCCACCACTCAGTTCATTATTCTTTTACTGCACTGAAACTCTCCCAGAGTTGGATTCCCTGCTGCCCACTGAGGCCTGTTGATGGAACCAAAATGGCCTGGCATGACACTGCAGAGATTTTTGTTTTGGAATTGTGTCGAATTACTATTTGACTCTGGCGTGAGCGTGAAAGAGGTGATGAGTGAGGCACCTGCAAACAGTGAGGAGCTTTGTTGCTCAGCGAGGTAACGGTGAATGGAGTCGGATGGAGAGCCAGTTTTGGGAACACAGATCAGTTTTAGTTTGGGGTGGAATGGAGCATGTGCTGGGCATTGGAAGCATTATTGGTTTCAGTATTTATCTTACTTATACAACTTTAGCTGATGAATCTTAAGTGGGGATTTGCCCTGTAATGGCCCTTTAATGGCTGTAGGGATGTGACGGCATCAAATTGTCAAGCTATGGTAAATGGACTTGCATTTATATAGCGCCTTTTCTAGTCTTGGTGCATCCCTAATGTGGATTGGAAGAGCCGGGGACTACCAACCTACCTCTGAGCCACAGCTGCTATAATTACTGCGGCAAAAGATATCAAGGTAAACCGTGATATCTTATTGTATCATAGTTCCCCAAAATAATGTTATTAGAGCTGAAATATAACAAAATGACTTCACACCATACCATGGATTTTATCAAACCTAACAGTTACTAAAACTTTGTTGGATATTAACATAACATACACTTAAAACATCAGAAACACGAGCATGTTGGTTGTTTAACATTTAGGACATCCGACTACAAATTATTTTAAATACAGCACAGGGTCAATGTGTCTTCATTTTCCACATCTGTTCATGTTTCATACATGATTAACTTTAAGATGTTGGTGGTTAAAATACGTGGAACGGTTACATTGGGCTCTTACAAACCACTAGCGCCACCCGCCCAGCCATATTTGCTACTATGCCCTGTTAACTTCAAACTTTCCATCACATTTGCTTTGTAGAAACGTGCATTTATAGAAGCGGGCCACCAAGAACGACTTCATTTCGCGATTGCATGGAAATTGACTGGATTGTGGGCACATCCTGCCATACGGCTCGCATGTGTACACACGAGCACCCATGTGGCAGCTTGTAAACTTGTATATATAAAAAGGATGTCTGCCAATTTTCCATGATGCTAAATACGCACTCACAGGAAGTTGATTTCAGCTCCCTCCTCATGAAACAGGCTGCTTCACTGAGCAGGAGAGGCGACTGCCGTTACATCCAACTGACCTCCAAACATCCTTGACTTGTTCATCAAACAGTTTCCTTCTGAACAACATGCACATGTGAACTCTGCAGACGTGTGGTACGTTAATACAGACAAAATCTCTCATTGTCTAAGTGTCCTCAGTTCAAGGTGAATACTTGAGAGCTGGGAAGCTTGACTTCATTTTAGACTGCAATTGAAGGGAACCAGAGATAGCACTCATTTCCTGTTTAGAGGTGAGGCTACTATGAACAAAGGGCAGAAAGCTTCTAAAAATGTACACTGTCTTTTACTGTGTGTTTTGATTATTTAGTGATAAATATATTGAGGGCTTAGTATCATTTGAAATGTTTACTAGTCCCAGTATGATACACAGGTTTTGGTACACATACACAAACAATTTTTTTTTCAATATGGGGAACAAAAAGATTTTTTTACAAAACCTTTCTCTATTGAACAACATAAACCAATGTTCTCAAGCAGGGTCAGGGTCTGAAATTAACTTTTTTCACTTCCTGCCACTGTGGAATTATTTACATATTTGCTTTGATTAACAAAAATCTTGGCATCAGTAGTTTTAATGATGTATTGTAGGCTGCTTAGAGCTAGTGTTAGGTAGTTAAAACAGGTCATAATTCCCTCTCTAATATCTACTTTATATTGCTGTGAAAACATCTCCTTCAAACAACTGGATTTATTCAAGTTTCTCGCCAAAAACTTACGAGGTTACATTTGAACACATCATGATAACGTTGTAATTTACCTTCACCCAGTGGTAAATTTACTGAGCACAGTTTGAACGCACCATACTGTAACTCAATGACACCTCCGTTAACGTTAGTTGCTCCGTTATTTAAACAAGCAGGACTGTGCTGCCCACCGGCTTCTAACCGTTAACGTTACTAATTCTCCTCCTGCCGATTTCAACACGGATTTGTTGTTCACAGTGTCGCATTATCAGGGAAAAAATAGGGTGCGTCCCCTCAGGTTTATAGCGCCACACTTTTGAACGTTTTTTTTTTCCTCTCCGCCGTGTCTCCAGTCCCAAAGAAACTGAAACATGATACGGCGAGCGTATGCGTCATTGTGCATGCACAACTGTCGGAAAGCATCAATAAGAGGACTCTGTAGACACGGAGGCACGAGATGCCAAGGAATCAGACAACTACGGTTCTCTATTCCCATCCCCAGCATTTTCCCTGCCTGCCAAAGTGGTTGTTGGCCTGACGATTTTATCCGCCACTGACCACAATTTACCCGCATTTGGCGGGTGCCAAAATAAAATAGTTTAAAATTGGCAAAATTATGATTTAAATCAGAAACTTTCTGATCAAAGAATAAGTGAAGATTACAAATTTGAGCACGCCTTTGCTACTTTCAGCATGATTGTCAGGAAACTCACATTTTTATTTTTAACAGTTTGTTCCAGTAAGTTATGTGGTCCACCAGTCTATTCTGTTGGCCTTGCCAGAATTTTTACTTTGTCTTTCTTCCAAGTATCACAGTCCTCCCCATTCATAGCAGCCGTAGCGAGTTTGTTATGCCACTCTACAGGGGCGGGGGGGTGCTATCATGTGAGAAAGTGATGTCAACATTCATCCTTCATACTGTGACAGAGCCCTGAAGTGAAAATAGTGCATGTGCTTTGTGAAGTGCTGAGCTTAGCATTGCTGGGAGCCGACAGTCGATCTGGCGTGCAGTGCTGAGTGCTCCAAGAGCAAGGACTGCAGGCAACAGGAAATGTGATTATGAAGGTCGCCACTGTGTTATTCCTAGAAGGGGACAAAATTCCAGAAAAAATTCCAGTGTGCATGTGCGTGTGTTTTCCATGTTGGAAAATATTATGGTAACCTACTTTTTTTTTTCCTGCTGATTTCAGTTTGTAGAGATTTCTGGAAAAAAATGATTTCCAGATGTTTAACTCGAGTGTTTCATTTGGATCTCATATACATCAAATGTTTACGACTGAAAAGGATTCCTTGGATTCCTTAAAGGAACATTTCCAAGGTAACGCTCATAAAGGGCTGTACTTTATGTGTGGCTCAATTATAAGCAGCCAGGCTGTGTATAACACATTCACAATTTCAGCGTTAACATGCTAGCGTGCATGCCTATCCCAGAGGTCTCTAATATAGGGAGTTAGGTGTCAGGTTTCGGGGGTCTGGTTAGAAGTGACAGTATGTAAGCTAAACATACAGGCTAAATATGTTCTTTAGTTTGCATTGATTTTTCAACACTGGTCTAATCAGGATGGTGAGGAGCTGACTGTTCCTGCGTCTGCGTGTCTCTCTACTGGCCTCAAGCCAGCGGGCAACTATTATTGTTAAACCTTGGCATGTCTGGTTTAGTCAATACAACCACAATGTTTGCATATTGGAGTACATCTGACAGGAGCTGATCTGTTTTCATCTTATACACAACTGCCTCATTTGAAGCACAGACAAAACTACATTTACAGATGTGAACAGTTTAACCTGACTGATGATCTGCCAGCCTCTCAGGCCATCAATGATCTCTGTACTCAACACCACTGGCTCACACTGTGATGGACATACCAGCAGCAGCAGCAGCATGGCACAATAAAGCTGCGTTCCACAAGTCAACTAAGCTTCATCATCAAGGTTTTTACAAGTTATCTGGACATTCTGGGCCCTTATATTTACCACCCCAATTCCAATATGCTTACTACGGACGAAATGGTAGACTAGACTGACTAGTTTTGGAGTAGAGATATTATAAAATTACAAAGAAAAACAACCTACGGCTAAAATTACAATTTATTAACTTATTATGCACTGAAAAATGAACTTACATGGCTTCCGCCATTTCTGACAACGTCAACAAACATGCCACAAGTCATGAATTCGGAGCTTTCAGAAACTTTCCAATTAACGAGGTCGTGAATACCACAAGAGGGGGGGCGTTCATATGGGCTGAACTCGTGAACACGGTAAACACGACCCAATTTGAAGGCACCATTTATCTCTGTAACCTGTTCTGTGTTGGCAGAAGCGATCCACCTGTGACCCTGTCGCTAAGCAACCATGACAACTCATTTTTTTTTCCTTAGAGGCGGAGTGATACTAAAAGTGCAAAGGAATTAGACGTCAGTAGTATGCGGTTATCATATCAGGGCTAGTTCAGATAGTGTGATTTCAGCTACCTGCTTTATAATTCACCTTTGTAAGGTAAGGGGGGGTGGGGGAGACAAACTCCCATTTACTCCCAGTTTAATTACTGTACATGTAAACTGGTACAAATGGTCTCATGAGGGGGGGTGGGGTTGTTGTGCTATTTTTGACATCAGGCTCCATGTGACGCACTTGGATGTAGGGATAAGAAGGAAGCCAGGACCTCTGCAGACAAAAAAGCACACACTCTAACCCACATCGAGGTTTACGAGCTGTTGCCAAACAGCTCGTGTGTGTCTGTGTGTGCGTGTGTTACAACAGCTGTAAGGCCATCAGCCATGGCTGATGCTGAGACAAAAGGACTCCCTCTCCTGTCAAAGGCCACACCAGAAGCCCAGGGCGTCCTTTGCTTCCTGTTTCTGTGTACAATCTGTGCAGCAAACAAAGAGAAGGGGGAGCAGGGTAGAGACAGGGGGAGGGAGGGATTTGCTCCAAAAAAAAACGTAACACGTAACACTCAAACAACACTTCCATTGTGCAAGCTCACAACATCTCCCGTAAAGAGCAGCAAACTCAACAGCTGTACCTCACGGTTTGTCTGGCAACATGTGCTCAGAGCGGAGCAGTTGGGCTTGTTTTTCCTCATTTTCATACATTTTTTTTATCTATAATTTCACAACCGCCATGCCTGAACTCAAATTTCATGAGTAATTACCTGAAGTAATAACCTGATTGAATCAGTACACTGGACACATGTCAGGACATGTTGTTCAGCTGCTCGGCAGTAAGCCTCAGAACTAGAACAAAATACTCCAATACAACCTGTATTAATTAGATTTTATACCAAAAAAAAAGCAGCTGAAAACATCCTGATTAGACTCTAATACAAGTCATGCTTGACACAAAAACCTTGATTTTAAGACAACATCCAGCTAAAAGTTAAATAGTAGAGTTGAAATCAGATACTTTCTTACGCAGATTGAACCAGAGTGAAAAGGCTGGCTTGAAATTGTTCAATACAGTGCAGGAAATATACCAGTGCTACTTTCATTTTGTCCTGTATTACTCATTGTGCGGCTGTACTGAATAGTTTGAAGCTTTATTGGTAAATGAACTTGCATTTATACAGCACTTTTCTAGTCTTCTGATCACTCAAAGTGCTTTAGACTACATGCCAACATTCACCCATTCACACACACATTCACACACACACTGATGGTGCTAATCTGCCCATCAGGATCTGATCCAAATTCTCATTCACCCACCGATGGAAAAGCCTTCGGGAGCAATTCATTCATAACGTTGATATTCAAATTCTAAATCAACATTTGAATGCTACGCAGCTTCTTTTTTATTTGCATGTCAATTAATTGTGTTTAAAGCCAGTATTTGTGCACAGTTATAGATAAAAATTAGGATACACTAATATTATTAGTATTATACTATTTGCGCAGGATTGTTTCTGACTCTTATGATCCAAACCATTGACTTTTTATAAAGATGGACGACATGACAGCTCCCCAAAAGTGAAGCCAAAACATCTTGATCGCCCCCTGGTGGCTGGCTGCAGTATAGGTCATAAATCCCAACACCTCCACGTTAACGGATGAGACATGGATCAAACTAAAATGTCAAAGTACAAGCCAAATACATTTTTCCCAAAGATGGTTTCTGTCATCTTAGGTAGTTCTTATTACGCTGATGTATGTTCAAGTGTCCATTTTTCTGTGAAGTTTGGTTTTAATTAGTTATTTGAGGCTATAAAAAGGGGGCGAAACGTCATGATTGACAGCTGCTCTGAGTGAAGTAGTCGCAGGAGTCTGTGTAATAGAACATGTGTCAATTTGATCATAAATGTAGTTATAGTGATATTATGGTTAGTTGTAGCCCCCTGATCACTATTGCACAGACTCTGGCTCCAAATTACATCAAAAACGCAAAGTGGCAGCTCCTGTATCCAGTAGGGGTGGGTGGGACAAAAAAAAAAAAATCAATTCACCTTTGTATCGCGATTTTTTAACGATTTTCTTTAAATGCCAGAATCAATATATTTGCTTAATTTCAGTCTAAGCGGAGGTAAAACAAAGTTACCGCTTTTATTGTTGTCGTCAGAGTAACGTGACATCATAACCATTCCGTATCCGTCACCAAAACAAACCAGCCGGCCGAAAGAAAGTAGAAACCGGTGGAGGGTCTGCATGGATACGACCTGCACCCTCACATTTTAAATCCAAAGTGGTAAACACTACACATACAGTAAAGTATGGAAACACTTTGGGTTTCACACATTACCAGAAAAAGCAGAGCTAGACATCGTGGCTAAGGCTGCATGCTATCTCTGTCATGGACAGGAAACATTATTGTATTGCGGTAACGTGCGGTCAAGCCAGCCGCCACTCACATCTCCGTGGTCAAAGTAATTGTTAGTTGTCAGTGCCATGTTACACTACACTTTAGCGTTTACCGTCATCCCGTAATTGTCACTTGTGGCCACTGTTAAGCAAAATAGTACAATTGAAACTGGCACAAGAACTGTGCCATGTGTGCAGGGGCAATAAGATACCAAAGATATGTTTGTTTGTTTTTTTTTGTTATGGCTGAGATGCCATTTTCAAACTAAGGTGCAAGTTTAGCTGCAAACTCAAAAAGTAAAGGGCATGCTACAGCTATGCCTTTTCTGATGCAGTGGAGCTGCTACACTGGAGCAACACTGAGGGTGGCATCAATATTTAAGCACAACGCATTTATGCTTGGCCGCTCCGGACTGAATAAATCTGCCCTGTCGTCCCTCTACTGACTCGTCAATATGGACCTACAGCACACTGCTGCTGCCTGATCAAGGGCCCGTTACACTAGGACAGCGAAACATTCCTGTCCCTGCTTGTAATGTCCCACCAAATACACTAAATTTTCTACTTGTGGAGCTCACCATCTCTGCCCCTATCCGGTTACATGAAGAACCTGAAGTGTTCAGGGGTCATCAGGGAAATGCAGAGGCACTCAGTCTCTTTAACTACCATGACAGTACACTGAATGACTCATTGATCGCCGCGAACATGTCCACGGGCGACAGTCAATTGGTACAGTGGAATTTCCATTCCACATTTCGATCTGGGCGTGCGGTACAAAGAGGGAAAAACTCTTCAATGTTAGAAAGGATACAGTGGAAACGCCAGGGTCATAATGACCTTCAAACCACAACAAACCCCCCGAATTTCATATTGCAAAAGCTATTTCCCAGATATTGAGCCAAACAGTGCTGCCTCTATGAATGTGAGCCAACCACAGCAGCTAATTAAATCCTGCCGTCTATCAGTTGATCGTGCATATCTGCTAACAGCAGTAATTTAGTGGTGATGAAACACACTCGACTTCTGATACTAGTACTACATACTTGCCATGGGAGCACAATAGGAGCCCTCTTTCACAACCTTGAGAAAATATGAGACCAGCTTTTCATCACAAACTACTTGATGGCTGGATACGGGAAAGGCTCATCAGTTGCTTCGGAGATTTCCGAACAGGGAAGGGATATTGCTTTTCACCATTTTTCATTTACTATAAAACTGACCGGCCGGCAGTGATCTTGGGCAAAAGCATCCTGCTTATGTTGAGAACATACTGAACAACCTCTTGTTAATCCAGAATCCAGCTACGTCTTTATGACCTGACCCAACTGAACCCTAGTCAACCTAACCCGACTGGCGCTGTACATGTGTCATGTGTTGCAAGTACAGTAGATAATAGGGATGTAACGATTCATCTATATTCCTACGATCCAACTACATCGATAGGTACTCGGCAAGTTGTCCTTCACGGGGGATGTATATCGATATCAAATCGTTTTACAAGGTAAATAATCGATTGTATTAATACTAAGGATTTGCACCTTGTATTTAAGCACGACAAATGTTATATGGATGTATTTTTCAGCACTTTTAATAGTAAAGAAATGTTAAACGTTGCTCCATTTCCCTCTCCCTCTGTATGACGTCATCGACGACAACAAAACAAAGCACGGCTGATAGCAAGGAAGAGCCAGACGAGCGAGAGATTTTCAAGCCGCGTTTGACGTCCAGCAGGTGGAAACATTTTGGCTTTTGCATAAAAAGGAGATAAATCGCTCGCTGTTTGCTGAATATGCAAAGGCCTGATAATATACAACAGCAACACCACCAATCTTTCCACGCACCTACTGCTCTACCGTTTATATTGAAAATGAGAACAGAAACATGTACTTAAACTACGGTGGCCAGACGTCCCCGGTTTGTCCGGGATTGTCCCGGTTTCAAGCTGGGTGTCTAGAATCCCGACAAATATCTGTAAAACACTCAAATGTCCCGGTTTTCACCACAATTAAAATAATGATAATATTATACTTAGATAGACATTTCATGTTCTGCCCCACTCATTAATTAATTATGAGATAAGTATAAATATACAGAGAGCTAACACAGCGGACCCTGTAGATAAGCAAATATCACATAACGGATGAAATAAACAAAACTATAACTTTCTCTAGTGGGGTTTGGGTCTCAAATTTTTTGCGGTACCAGTCAGGTTCAGTCGGGCCGGGTCCTATGAAGGGGGAAAGGCCAGGTTTGGGTATCAGTTTTGGGTTATGACTGACTGTAGAATCGTAAATCAACTAACTTTTTTGCATTTAGCCCCAGAAAACAAGCAGAACCCTGCTTCCTGCATCCTACAGTGTTGGATTGGATCATTTCACTTTATCATGCACATGATAAACTACATACAAAATATCAAAAGCTTTGGAGGAGGCTAATGTTGTCTTTGACCTGACATCTAAAGAGCTAACATGTTCAAAGAAGCAGGCCGGATAAACTGACTGAGTAAAACCCAAGAAACCATTTTCAGTTCTTGATAACTGAATAAACTTCACAACAGGCCCGGACTTATACACACTAGTGCTGGCTGTGTTTTTTTCTACTCTCAATACAGCAGCAACATGCATAATCCTTTGGGCGTTACATCACATCCTATTTATTGATTCCAGGCTAAATGGTCATACCATTTCCAGTATAACAGAATGGCTGAGGGCAGCAAATGTTTTCTAGATTTGTATGCAAGTCTGCATCTATGGCACCACTTAGACCAATTAGAGCCCAACCAATACCGCCTTTTTAGGCTGATAATCATTCGAAAATCCAAATATCTTTACGAGTTGTGACAAAATATATAGACTGAGGCAGGATATATTACAGCTGAGCAATGAAGTCTTTATGAAATAGGATTGGGCAATATGGATAAAACCTTCTACCACAGTTTGACATTTCTTTTATTCCTATTGAGAAACTGTTTTTGTGTATTAAATAAAAAATAAAATAACCAGGAATTACTGTTATTGGCTAATCCATGGAATTAAATACCTGAGTCAAAACAATTCCAACAATATATTTTCAACTTGTTTCCCACAATACAAGTGCTTACAATAGAAACCACAGTATAGATATTTATTGCTTTGTGGTTTAAAAATCATCATAATGACAATTATCAATTTCATCAGTACACTCCATTTCAAAAAATGTTTTTGTACTCTGAATAAAACATATTTTATAATGCGGTTAAATACATAATACGGGTAAAATATGCATAAAATTAGAGCCTACAAAATATTTATTTAATTCAATTTCAATATCTGCATATATATAAAGTCATTCTGATGTATCTGTAATGGAGTCAAGGATACAGTGTCATATGCAACATATAAAATTTGAGCCCGATGTATCAGTTGGGCACTAAACGTAATAAATTGGTGCATACAATCTGCACATTTTAATCTGCAGTAGTTATTATTCAGACATGACTCTATAAATAATCCCTATTGTGCTGGTATTTCTACATTATGGCGACTTATAGCTGAGTTATGAAGACAGTTTGGAAAGTCTTCTTGCATTTGGATCTGAAGCTGATTTTTGGTTCAATACTAACATGTACAGTACATTGTGATGGCTTCATATAAGCGATAATTCAAGTGCAGCCATATTCTAAAGAGATGTAGCCTATGTGCTGCTGTTTATTTCCTGACCATTTGTTTCTCCGAGTCATATCTCATGCTGGAATGTTAACATGGCTCCCACACGATGGCCTTCCCTTGAACAGCCTGATATTTCGGATCACTAATTTAATAAACAGAAAACAAGGTCAGTGGGATCATCACTACTAGGCTAACTGGAATAACTAAACGTGAAGTGAACAGAACAGAAAATATCCAAGCCTATCTCACCCTCTTTTATCTCACTCCCGTGGTCCGAGTGAACAGGTAAAAATAGGTGAAACCACATCGCTGTGTCAATTACTGGAAGTGATGATAACCAAAAGAACGTGTGCAGCCTAAACAAATAATAATCATGATAATAAACAACAGGCTAAATACACACTTTGGCTTCTAAGCTGCTCATTATTTACTAAAAATAATCACTTCTCACTCTGGCTTGGACTCATTGCTTTTCTAATTAATCTCAACATCCTGACAAACACTTGGACACAAAACAGTACCCATGACATGTTGATAAAAGGTGTCTTGTACGTTTTGTTACTTCCGTTGTTATGTTAAATCAAAACCGGTACAAAGAAGGGGCAAATACCAGTTAGAGGTATTTGTCATCTGTGCAAGAAGCAATTAGCACTTTGATATGCAACTTTTCAAAAGACACGCGACAACTAATGGAGCTCCATTTCCATTTTTATGACCACTTTGAGGACTTCTCGTAAGTTATTTTATTCATGCATTACAATCACGGGCTGCACGGAAGTTCCCTTGGCTTTATCTGCTATATCTAAATTCTCTCAGAGTCGTCACTGCATAGTTGTAATGCTCATTGAGCCGCTATGACTCATCCTCCTCCATCTCTATTAAATTCACACATACAACGTGGCAATGTTATATCTGGGTTTGTTTACCAAACCAGTACTTTCAGAAATAAAAACGTGTTTCCACAATACCCATTTTTCATTTAACAAAAGAAGCTCTGAATTGTTAAATGATGTCTAAACACAAGCTGCTGTACGAGAACTCACTTAAACATAAAATCCAGTCTACAATTGGCAAAATGTTGATATAAAATCAGGAGCCATCTTATCAAAGAACAAGTAAACAAGATTATGGGTCTGATAAAAACATCCTGTACAAGCTTTCAGTGCTTTTTTGATACTCTGTGCTATGGGTACTTCCTAAAAAAGTAGCAGCCCAGCCCTACACCCAACATGCAACTAAGACGCCTTAGCAGTTGTTCGAAGGTGCCTTTGATGGAGCTAGGCTAGCTTTGTTGGTGCTAAGCGAAGCAAAACAAGTCTCAAAGCTACCTCTGTACTGAACACACAAATAAAAGTGATACCCATCTTCTCATCTAACTTGCAGTAAGAAAGCAAACAGGAATATTTTCCTGTCTGTCTAGGCATTATATTAAACATACTGTGGCACAATCCCTAGTGAGACTCTGATAGAAATATATATATATATATATATATATATATATATATATATAACATAAACTGTATCTGACACTGATACTGATATATCTGTGATATATAAGCTGATAACGTCAGAACAGAAAATGCCAAAGATGTGTTTGAGGTCATTTAGAAACCATTGCATATTTTATAATGTAAAATGTCCCACTCAATACGTACCATGGCTACATCTCTTTAATAACCAAATTTAAGGGATTACTAAGAAAGATGTTTGTTTATGTGTGCGACAAACCATTCATGACTTCTGAAAGGGGGGGCATGGCTTAAGTGTAGGGGGCGAGGAGTTCGTTAAAGTACACATCCTATAAAACACTAAAAATGGGCGAAAATGGCGCATTGAATTAAAAAATGGCCGACTTCCTGTTGGGTTTTGGGTATACCTCCAAGAGGCTTTTTTGTGCGTCTCCACATGTTACATCTGCCTACCAAATTTCATACATGTAGGTGGAACTGGAACGAGGGGCTCAATTTTTCCAACTTCGTAGGGGGCGCTAGCGAGCCATTTTTCAACATCCAAGCCTGAGACCCTTAAAATAACACCGCGTCTGATAAGTGTGCAAAGTTTAACAACTTTTTGAGCACCAAAAAGCCATCAATAATACGATTCATTTTCGTTAAAAAGAAAAAGAATAATTCCTACAGTTTCAATAGGGTCCTCACTGCCCTAATAACATACAAATATCAGTATCAGCCTCAAACATCCAATATCAGTCGGGCTCTCTAAAAACATCTCAAACAAAGATCTGTGTTCTTTTATGGCAACTGACTTCATTACTTAACAGCTTAAAAGAACACAGTCAAAAAGCTACACCCCCAACGCCCCCTGATTCATTCTATGATTAATGCTGTTATCCAGATTTATAATTATCTGCTTGATCAAAGGACTGTATTTCTAATTAAAAGAAGGCACTTGGGGATATAAAGTTAAAAAAAAGGGCGCCACAGCTTAGGCACTGCATTTCATGAATGTCTTCTATTCATAGTCTGGATGTTTACAGTGCAGGCTTTGGAATAGCTCTCTATTCCAGAGTGAGTAACCAGTGCAAATTCATCGGGGCTATGATGTATTAGCCAGGCTACTGCTGCCAACAGTCACTTTAAAGTTTATCAAAATATAACCTTGACAATTAGGCCTACAGGCAACTCAGGGTCAGATAAAAACAACTCCAGTTCATTGCACTCTAGTAGAAATTACTCTTTAAAAATCACTTCCATGATGGGTCATGATTGAAGCTAATCAATACAGTTCAAGTCACTGAACCAGCTGACAGATGCTTTTGACATATAACCAAGATTTGCCATGTTATGATTTGAGCATATCTTTTATGCTAAATGCAGTTCCTGTGAGGGTTTCTGGATAATACTTGTCATTGTTTTGTTGTTAATTGATTTCCAACAATAAATATATACAAACATTTGCATAAAGCAAGCCTATATTTGTCCACTCCCATGTTGATAAGAGTATTAAATACTTGACAAATCTCCCTTTTAAGGTATATTTTGAAAAGATAAAAAAAATGTGCAATTAATTTGCGATTAACTATGGACAATGATGCGATTAAATATTTGAATCGATTGACAGCCCCAATAAGAAAAAAACTTAATGTTGAGGTAGAGCTCATTTTAACTACTTTGTATACTGTTGTATAGTTTAATCTGTAAAGCATCATATTTTGTTCACTAGTCACATTTTCTGTATGTTGAATCTGAATCTGCAAAGTAGCCAGTAACTATAGCTGTAATGAAATAAAAAGTACAATATTTCCCTCTGAATTTACTACTTTTTACAGTATATATATAGGCCTACTATAGGCTACTTTTGATCTGGGCCTGAAGTGTAGTGATCCAGCATACAATGATATTTTAGATAACAGTGTTCTTCAAACTTTGTGGCAACAGTTTGGGGAAGACCCCCTTCCTGTTTCAACATGGCAATGCCCCCCTCCATAAAGAAATGGTCTGGTCTACACACAGAGACCAGATCTCAACCCCATCCAACACCTTTGGGATGAACAAGAATGCCAACTGTTAGCCAGGTCTGTCGGAGTTGGACCTCATTAATGCATTAATTATATGGAAAATTTCAAGAGAGAAAAAAAAACATCTAACAAACCATGAAGTTTTCACTGCACACTACAGAATAGCCGCTTGTTAACAAAGGGTTTCAGTCAGAGTGTGCCATTCACAATAGAATCACGTGACCAACTACAACTAGCTCAAACTATTCCTTTAATAAGTGTAAGTAAACAAAAGCCATAACATAGTCAGCCATAGCTTCAGCCTTAACACTTGAATCTGTGAATGCAGTCATGCAGGCTTGCTGTGACCCAGAAGGAGCATTCAAGGAAAAGCACATGTTGTTTCTGTCTGTACATGTTCACAGACTGCTAATATATTCGCACAACACATGAATGGAATGAAATGATGGCGTCTGTAGTATTACAGGATGAATGGAGGATGTGAGCACTTGATTTGCACTATTGTCTTTAATGCATTAACGCAATTTGAGATTTTTAAGATTGTAGTGGGCTCAGTTTTAAAGCCAAATAACGCTCGCTAAATTTTGTCGAGGAAAAACTGGCTTGGGCATTTTCAAAAGGGTCCCTTGACCTCTGACCTCAAGATATGTGAATGAAAATGGGTTCTATGTGTACCCACGAGTCTCCCCTTTACAGACATGCCGACTTTATTATAATCACATGCAGTTTGGGGCAAGTTATAGTCAAGTCAGCACAATGACTTGACTGAGTGTGCCATATTATGATTTGAGCATATTATTTTATGCTAAATGCAGTATCTGTGAGGGTTTATGGGCAATATTTGTCATTGTTTTGTGTTGTTAATTGAATTCCAATAATAAAATCTGAATCTGCAAAGTAGCCAGTAACTGTAATATTTCCCTCTGAATTGACTACTTTTTACAGTGTGTATATATGTATGTATAGGCCTACTATAGGAAGCACATTTGCCCATTCCCATGTTATTGATAAGAGTATTAAATACTTGACAAATCTCCCTTTAAGGTGCATTTTGAACAGATGAAAAATGTGCAATTCATATGCAATTAAATATGGCAATTAAAAACCAATTGACAGCCCTAGTTATAATCCTGTTTACTATGACTGTGTCAGCTATACTATGACAGCCATATTATGATTTGAGCATATTTTTTATGCTAAATGCAGTACCTGTGAGGGTTTCTGTACAATATTTGTCATTGTTTTGGGATGTTAATTGAATTCCAATAATAAATATATACATAAATTTGCATAAAGGAAGCATATTTGCCCATTCCAATGTTATTGATAAGAGTATTAAATACCTGACAAATCTCCCTTTAAGGTGCATTTTGAACAGATGAAAATGTACAATTAATATGCAATTAAATTTGTTTTGACGATTGACAGCCCTAGTTAGGATCCTGTTTACTATGACTGTGTCAGTGCTCGTAGCCATGTGTGTGGATGGACTCACCTTGTCCAGCTCGTCGTGCAGCTCCGACAGGGTGGGTCTGATGAGTTTCTCCCCCAGCGGCGCTGCTGTCTGCCGGTAAAAATCGATGTTGGGCACGGCATCGATGGTGTTGTGGCCAAAAGTCCTCAGGTAATAGGTGTTGGTGTGGGTGTCGTAGTGGTAGTGATGCTGGCCCCCCGTGGACGAGTGCAAGCTGCTCTCGCTCATCACCGTGTCCCCGTTCTGGAGCCCCTCAGCCGGCGCCGCGTCCGGAGACACGGGGCTCTCCGCTCCGCTCGGGCTCTCCGCGAAGTTCACCACCCGAAACCGGCCTTTGGCTTCCTCTCCGCAGACACCTGGATCCGCCGGAGCCGCTGGAGCTGGACCCTCTGGAGGAGGCGCCGCGACGGGAGTGGCCTTGTCGCTGCTGCTGGATGGGACAGTGGTGGAGGCGTCGGAGCTCGGAGACTTATCGTCACCGGCGGTTGCGCCTGCTGCCTCGGCAACAAGGTCCACCTGGAAGCGGCTCTGGCTGGGCGTGGGACCGGGCGGCCTCGGCCCAGCATCGGGGGCTAGAAAATCGGTATCCATCGCGGCGCTATCTGCCGGGGCGGTGGAGGGAGGTGGTGTGGATGATGGCGCTGACATGGCACACCAAAATGAACCGTTAAAACAGTGTTAACACGTTATGGAGCCGCCACAAACTAACTGCCGAAAAGTAACGGAAAGCCCGGGAGTTGCCCCGGTGACAAGCACCCCAACTGACGTTTTATATACAGGGGAGAAGAAGAAGCACGCGCTGCTCTCCCGGTCAGAGACGCGCGTGAAGAAGCGGTTGGTAGTTGCTAGCCTCGAAACATGAGGAACTTTACAGCTACTCTCCTCCTCCTTTCTTCTTCGTAAATCCCAAAAATACTCCCTGGTTACTTTTACTAGCTCAACCACCTCCTCGTCCACCTCCTCCACGTCTTTCCCCGTTTATCGGGTTGTAAAAGGATGCTGTTGTCGACCTTTACTGCAGCTTCTTCCTCCTCCCTTCAGACTCCCGGAGCTGCCCTCGCTGCTATTATACACACACTGCAGTCGGCATCACTGAAAGGGTGGGCTCCAACTGAAAAGAGGAGATATCGCGAGATGTCATCGAATCGCGTCTTTTCAGGGGGAGGAGGGGGAAATATCGCGAGAAGACATCATATTACACCCAAACAGTAGGCGTGACGTTATTAGGCTGCTGTGTGGAGGGAAGAGATGGGGGCCTGGAGGAGGAGGAGGAAGAGGAGGAGGGTGAAACTGCACCAACAGGCCTACCAATACTTGTGCTTGTCTGTCTCTTTCTTTGTCTTCCTGTATGGCTTCACGTGGTTCGTCTGTGACAAGTTTTTGCTGCCATATTGTGGTGTTTAAACAGTTAATAACACAGTGTTTTTTTTAGTTTTTGGCTTTATTACCGCTTCCCTTGTTGTAGAAGTATTGTAGCCGAGCCTTTTGGGGGAGTATGATTTGTTTCCCACACCTGTGCCCTAGGCGGCTGGCGGCTAGGCCCCACAGTACATTATGTTCACCTCTACAACTGAGCATAAACATATGCCACACATATGGTCACACAGTATTAAGTAACATTTTAATTTTAATAATATTTTTATTTAAGAAAAATTATATTATTCACAGATATTTTTTTTTTCTATTTTATTTTATTTATTTATTTTTATTATACATACATGTACACACACATAACATGACGATACCAAGAAGGAAAGGAAAAATAAATAACTAATTAAAAAGAAAAGAAAAAAAATCAATCACAAATCACGGGTTACAACAAACATTATTCATAGATATCTAACATTTTACTTTTCTCCCACACCCCACTGCCTAAACAAAATAACGTATAATAACATATCTACACAGGGAATGATGGTTCAAAATTTAGTAATAATATTAAAAAAAAATAATAATAATAATAAAATAATGTAAATAACCAAAAGCAAAAAAAATTAAAAAATAAAAAATAAAATAAAAATAAAAAAATAAAGTATAAACAAATGCCAGCAAACACATAATTAATAAAATAAAAAATACATAGGAAAAGATACATATACCTCTACAACTGAGCATAAACATATGTCACAGAGATTGTATACACACATGGTATACAACAGTATACCCACAGTATTAAGTAGCATTTTTTTTAATAATATCTTTAGTTAAGAAAAATAATATTATTCACAGATATTTAACATTTCACTTTTCTCCCACCCCCCCACTGCCTATAGACAAAATAACGTATAATAACATTTCTACAGAGGGAACGATGGTTCAAAATTAAGTAATAAGATTAAAAAATATATGTAAATAACCAAAAGCAAAATAAATAAATAAAATAAAATAAAAATAAATAAATTCATTTTTAAAAATCCAGTGAGCACATAATTAATAAAATAAAACATTAATTTTACATTGTACATAGGAAAAGATGCATATACATGCTTTGAAATATAAACAAATTTGTGGATGTTCAAGTATATAGGCTTATTTACCACCAGTTATTAACACTACATTCTATAGATAGATAGATAGATAGACATAGGGCCTATATATAAATATAGATAGATATATACAGTAAAATGCTGAAAATGTTGAACAATGGTTAAAAAAGTAATTTCAAAATTATTATATATATATATATATATATATATATATATTTGGTTACACTTGCTGGCTGAAGGGCATTGTTGAAAGAAGTATTCATGTTTTACTAAGTAAAAGTAACAATACAAAAGTAAAGTAAAATACTCAAATACAATTTAAACTATTAAGTAAAAGCACAGAAGTATTATTTACAAATTGCACTTAAAGCATCAAAAGCATTTGTGCAGAAAAAATAGTGTTATATTGATATGTTAATATCTCCACCAGGTGTAAAGGGAACCCTCCCTGAATGGGAGCAGACGGGTTTCAACATCTGGTGGGAAAGCCTGAAACCAGAAGAGCTGTTTAACTAGATATTTACATACTCACACTTAAAGACTGTAGTTTTGGCTATATAGTGTAGTTTGTTTATGCTAGCCTATTACAATACAACTTAATTATCCATCATCAGCTTGGCTCCACTTTGTGCCCATTTGAATCACTGTAATCAGGTTTGGCTGTTTTGGAGGTAAATTAAATTAGACCATGGATAGCTTAGTGACCTATTATGCATGGAACAACTTGTAACAAAGGGTTTTAATATAAATTACGATGACATACAAATTAGCTGAATCCTCTTACACCCCTATTATTATCTTAGGAGAGGGTGAAAACTAGGCTGAGAGCAGCTGAAAGACAGCTTTTCTGGGCCAAGGGCCAACTTTAAGGCTAAACAAGCTCAAAATTACAGGTTTATTCCAAACTCAGAAGGTCTACTTATTGTTGAGTATCGTTTTGTCAAAATAAAGTATATTAAGGGGCAGAATAACTGTTAAAGGCATATTTTGTCATCAGGGATCTTTACATAAAAGAAACAGTGCCTGTTGCTCTTTAAACAATGTCGACTGGAGAGTTTACTCAGCTGTGAATATTTGTTGTGTCAACATATTAGTTATGATGTCATATGACTGAGAGAGTGTGTGTTATTAAGTATTTTCAAATGAGAATGAATAAAATCTGGTTATACACACAAACATCTGACAGTATGATTAGTGTCACAGTAATGACAGCTAATGAAATACAGATTAAAGGGGAACTACGCATATTTTATGAAACCAACAATTGTCTTTGTGATCATAGTTATTTTAACCCAAAACACAAGAAGTTGTAGTTTTGTTGCCTAAACCTCATTGTTTTATTGCCTAAACCTATAGAAGTTGTAGTTTTATTGCCTAAACACAACTGTTTTTGTTGCCTAAACCTACATAAGTTGTAGTTTTATTGCCTAAACCTAAAGAAGTTGTAGTTTTGCTGCCTAAACCTAACTGTTTTAGTTGCCTAAACCTAAAGAAGTTGTAGTTTTATTGCCTAAACCTAACTGTTTTTTCCTAAACCTAAAGAAGTTGTAGCTTTGTTGCCTAAACCTAACTGTTTTAGTTGCCTAAACCTAAAGTAGTTGTAGTTTTATTGCCTAAACCTAACTGTTTTTTTGCCTAAACCTAAAGAAGTTTTATTTCTGTTGCCTATAACTATAGAAGGCTTTTTGTTTGTGTTCAAAATGTGATGTTTCATTCAGTTTTACATGTTAGAACGTGTTGCTTTTAAGTTAAGTTTCACTTTCACTCTTACAAGTAGGCGTAGTAGGCCCCTAATGACCCAGATCTATGGTGTTTATAGTGACTGATAACGCCTGTTTAATGTCCTGATAACAGTCAAATTAGGTGCAGCAGATGTTACAGATGGCACAGAGAAGGGGAATGTTCTGAGTATATGTGAACATTTTCTGTTTCACAACTGAGCTGGAACAGAAAATGTGTGCTGTGGTGAAGGGATGGGGCATGGGTAAATGTTTTAATGATGAATGTATTGACACATAAAAAAGAAAACTCAATAAATATAATTGTTATAAAAGAAAGAAAGAAAACTTTGTCTTGCCCATGTAAAGATAGTGTGCTATAAATGCAGAATTTGTGTTTGTTCTTGTGCTGGATTTTGCTTGATGTTAACTGAAGTGCTGTAAAAGTATGAAACTACTGTAGTGTTCCATCATTTGAACATTCTACTACAAACTGCCCCCTCCACAGACGTCACAGCGGGAGCAAACAATGTTATTTAGTATGTAAATAATTCTTCACCAGGTTTGTTTGTATACTGACATGCTGACGTCTTTTCTCTGGCTAAGCAGCTATTGTTTCTGTCAAAGGAAAGGGTGGGGGGTCAAAGGTGCTGCCAGTCAATCAGATAGGGACTCATGAATAATGTTATTGTTACATTAACAACTCACAAACAGCGTGGCCATTGGAGGCAGGTGTGGACATGTGGAAAGAACTTTTGGTGAAACTGAACAACCTTAGATTTAAATGTGTCACGGAGTAATTTTCAGTAAATTCTATGACAAATATACTATATTAGCCATTAGGGTTATTTCTTGCATACTAGTGGAAATTGTGGTATGTTGGTGGAACTAAGAAAAGTTAGGGGATCACCAGAAAGTTTCAGTTTTTAAGATATGTTTTCATGATTCAGACCATCATGTACCACACCAGACCATCAGACAGGGGTGTCGCCATATACCGGCATTGATGATAACCGTGATATTTAAAAAATCGAATATTGATATCATGTTAATAATACACATATGATAATATTGTGTAAATAATCCAGCGCCTGAAAAATTAATAATTTCTATTTCTTTACGTCTTGCTTTGTCTCCCTCCCACAACAGTTAAACTTGTATTTTGAGTGTAATTCATTTGCCAAAAAATAGACAAAACACATAATAAACAAAGTTAAAGATCCATATATTTTAACAATTACATATGTAATCATTCTATTCACATGTTCTTGACTCTCACATACATTTCTTTTTACCACCTTTTTTTCTTCTTTTTTTTGGTGTACTTGACTTTCACTTCCACCTTAACCAGAAGTAACCTACTGGAATAGCTTTTCTCTACAGTGGTGCTATTTTGGGCATTCTGCTGATACATAAAAATACATATACAGTAACTCAATGTATTTATTGCAGTAAGCCATAGTAGCCTACATCTAAAAGCCAAAAACAGGGAAGCCCTGAGAGGCAAGTGAGAAAAAATTCTGGTGATCCAAGTCTGATTTTAATTTTTTTCTTTCCTGTGTTCATGACTTAAGAACAGGTGAAAAAAAGATTTTGCCAGGAAAAATCTTTTTAAGTTCCTTTTTTTCATTTGTGAAAACGGGAAAAAATAAGAGGTAAGAAGGTGAGAACACACAAAGACACAACAATTTTTCTTTTCACCTGTTTTCACAGATAATAAAAAGAAACTTAGAAAAACAAGAGATGCAATAACAGATTAATGCTTACAATATAAACAATTTATGTCAATTAAACACTGTGGTTTAAGCAAGAATGTCAGTGGACCTAAATGAGTCTGCATTGATCTATGAATGAATGTGAGTAATTCCTACAATCTGCTTTCCAAAGCTGCTTTATAGGCTACTGTATGAAAAGCTCATTAACTTCATGAAATCTGAAGGCAGCAGGACACATATGTTGAGCGCAGTGCCATTACGCACGGCCATTCACTGTGTTTACCTTCATTAAATTGCCTGAAAACTACACCAGGCTGCTACAGTATAATACAGACCTCTACACACATCAGACTGCTCAGTTATAACTCTGTATTCTGCT
>CAKALU010068681.1:55800-65975 GCA_916700995.1 Hozukius guyotensis | reverse complement strand
GAGAGGCAAGTGAGAAATGTTTTTTTCTGGTGATCCAAGTTTGATTTAAAAAAATTCTCACCAGTTTTTATGACATCTGTTTTCACAGATGATAAAAAGAAACTTAGAAAAACAACAGATGCAACAACAGATTCATGCTTAAAATATAAATAATTTATGTCAATTAAACACTGTGGTTAAAGCAGGAAAGTCAGTGGGCCTAAATGAGTCTGCATTGATCTATGAATGAATGTGAGTGATTCTTACAATCTGTTTTCCACAGGTGCTTTATAGGCTACTGCATGAAAAGCTCATTCAGTTCATGTAATATGAAGGCAGCAGGACACATATGTTGGTAAATCCATGTGAGAAGTGCTGCACCAGAGCGCAGAGCCCAGTGCCATTACGCACGGCCGTTCACTGTGTTTACCTTCATTAAATTGCCTGAAAACTACACCAGGCTGCTACAGTAAAACAGACCTCTACACACATCAGACTGCTCAGTTATAACTCTGTATTGTGCTTTATGTATGAAGGAGACGTCGGTTACTAGGGCGAGTCTCATGTTGTAGCCTTGAAATACATAGCAGTGCAAACGCTGTTGTGGAACATTAATTACTAAACTATGTGACCATGTACGAGCTGATATACGTACGTCAGTCAAATATAATCATATAAGCGGTTTCACTAAATCAATTTATCTTTTTATTTCTGTCGTGATAGGACTATAACTGATGGAAAATCATCTTAAGTATGTCTTTGGGTGCAGATTTGTGGTGATGTCTGTGTTGAGTTCATGTCGTGACGTTCTGAACCATCAACACGAGGTTTCCGTTTACTGAGCTGTCGTTATCACGTTTAACTGGGATTGGCACAGCTGTTTCACAGCTATGAGAGCAGTGATGTGACTGGCTGATAGAGTATTAAATAATCACCAGCACGTCTTCCTGCTTTACATACATGAACCAAAATAGAAGGGCGCGCATGGAGAGACGCACACACAATACTACCACCTTGTGCTTGACATCATTATTCACATTTCAACTGAGGGTGCAACATATTGAAGCTGCAAGTGGGTAGAAATAGAGCAAATTTGATTAAAAAAAAATTATTTTAATAAAACGGTATCCTGACAGTAGTACATGAGACAAACTGTATGAGATACATGTCTGTATGTCTGTAGGAGGGAAAACACTTATATTTGCTCAAATAGAACTCAAGTAGAACATGAGGACACAGGAGTAGAATTAATGCTGCTCCATGACATCCTCCATCAGGTCTAAAGTTTCCTATGGTCTGGCTGGCTGGCTGCCTGTACTGCAGCAGGGTGTCATGCTGATAATAACACAGTGACAGGCTTTGCTATATCATTTCACAGCAGTGTGGAAGGTCAGACCCCCCAGAAATCTGGGGGCTCATTAACTGTGAGGACTGCTAATCCAGTTAATGCCGGATATCATTACTGTGACACACACTCACTCAGTCCCTCTGCTGCTCTCGCTGCCTCTACACTGTAACACATAACAGTGCATTTATCAAATAATTACTCACTTGACTTGGACCCTCTTCTTACCAAAAAGTTATTTTTGTAAAAGAAAAAGTCTATTTCATTTGGATTTCCAAGGCATCCAATATGCGGTATCACAAACTCTTCGGTAACACTTCACGAGAAGAAACATGTGAGTAGTTACAAGCCTATTCTCATTCCAGTGCACTCAGTGCACACTCACATGTGGATATCAGTATTGATAAAGACATCACCAAGCAACGCTTTTGAATTAACACATGGATCAAGAAGATTCAGAGAAGACCTTGAAGAACCTGCTTGGCCTGGCCGCTTTGAGTGACAGTCGGGTGCCTTTTCAGGTGACCAGCCGCTAGCTGTCTGCCCGCCTTAGCTCCACCAACAATCCACCACCTTTGCCCATGTTTGGATAAGCCGGGAGTTAGGTTGTGTCGATGGCGGGAGCCACCCACTTTTTGAGCTTCGCAACGGCTCTTCAGAAACTTATGGGTGTCACGAAGACTACATCCATATTTTATACAGTCTGTGGGTGGTTCATAAGTGTACTTGGTACCAGAGCATCCCTTGGCCAAAGATTGATGATAGACTTTGTAGTCATATCATCAGATCTGCGGCCATATGTCTTGGACACTCGGTGGAAGAGAGGAACAGAGTTGTCAACTGATCACCACCTGCTGGTGAGTTGGATCAGATGGCGGGGGAGGCTGCCAGACAGACCTGGTAAACCCAAACGTGTATTGCGGGTGAACTGGGCACGTCTGGCTGAGCCCCTGTCTGCCATACTATCCAACTTGCCAACAGCACTACATGCTTTGATGTGATCCCAGCAGCAAGCGCAGCTCAAACCGCTGTGTGTGCTCTATTCCCCCAGGAAACGACAGTTGGTGTAGCTCTATTGCCATCCGGGTGGAAACATTCAGCCTTATACACGCTGTGCAGTGCCAGAAACAAGTTAAGATAACGAAAAGGAAAAAAAGGTGTGAAAATGTATCATAAATCGGGAGAAATACGGGAGAATTGTGTGTAAAGAGGGCGATGAAAAACGGGGGTCTCCCGGGAAATTCAGGAGGGTTGGCAAGTATGCTGTCCGCGAGGTCTTCAACTTCCACCTCCAGAATAATTTCATGTGCATCATGGGGGAGGTTGGGGAAACGTAATCTGAGTGGGTCATGTTCAAAACCATTGTCGAAACGGCTGCTGGGAGTTGGGGTCGGAAGGTCGGCGGTGCCTTTCGTATGTATGAATGGAAAAATAAGAGACTGAGTGAAGTGTATGAACTACAGAATGTGAAACACCAATTTAGTCCTTCAGCATGACTCTCCTGTGCAGCTGCCTGTGTGATATACAGTAGGTGGACAAAATAACAGAAACACAACCAATGGTAAATGGTAAATGGACTTGCATTTATATGGTGCCTTTCTAGTCGAACCACGATATTCATTTTAGTGGACAACCACTCTTATCTGCTGAACCACAGCCGCTTGGCATCATGTGCCAAACAGAACAACTGCATTAGGAGGGGTTCACATGCAGACCCTCAGCTTCACTGACTGAAACATGACACTAAAATATTCCACCTGCCAGGGTCATTTCAACAGTCCAACACACACGCACCAAAACTACATACTATACAGCAAGTTATTGCACACATGCAAACGTGTAATGAGGGGAGTGACTTTTCACAAACACAGGCCACAGTGGAGCAGAGAGCTGAGTAAATACTTGCTATTCCTGCATCCACATATTTCAATAATGAAAGTGATGAGCACAATTTTATCATAACTGATAGCAATGATGGTCAAAATGACAAAAATGAGGCTGTAGGGTTTTAAATGTTGGCCAAAATATCCGCCACCCTCTTCCTCATCCTGCTCCGTCCTCTCTCAGTTCACCGTAAGATGAGAAGTGTGCCGCAGGTTTTGACCCCCTGGGATATTTCTGTTGTGACCGTGTCTAACTCAACGGGTCTACAGGTCAACAGGACCTCTGCAGTGTCAATCACAAGGTATTGGTACAAGCTTCATGACCTTCAGTGTCAGTTTGCAGAGACGTGTTAAATTACCACATATCCTGGGAATGTCTGCGGTGTGTTTCAAGCAAGGTTTAAGAAAATAGAACCACCTCTGGTTGTTTCATTGGGCTCTCATTTCGGAAACTTACTGTAGAATAATATGGGAATGCGGGGTACCGGGGTCGCTGTTACGAGCCATCCGGTCCTTGTATAACCAAAGTGAGAGCTGCGTCCTTATACTCGGCACAATGTCAAACACGTTTCCAGTGGGTGTTGTCCCTTGTCGCCGATCCTGTTGTGATTTTCATGGACAGAATCTCGAGGCACAGCCGGGCGGAGGAGAGTGTCTGGTTTGGGGACCTCAGAATTGCGTCTCTGCTCTTTGCAGATGATGTGGTCCTGTTGGCTTCATCAGACCGTGACCTGCAGCACGCACTGAGGCGGTTTGAAGCCCAGTGTGAAGCGGTCGGGATGAGAGTCAGTACCTCCAAGTCTGAGGACATGGTTCTCTGCCGGACAAAACGGTTGATTGTGCCCTTGGGAGTGAGTCTTTGCCCCAGGAGAGGGAGTTTAAGTATCTCAGGGTCTTGTTCACGAGTGAGGGAAAAATGGAGCGGGAGATGGACAGGCGGGTTGGTGTGGCGTCTGCAGTTATGCGGGCGCTGTACTGGACCGAGCCGGAAGGCAAAGCTCTCGATTTACAAGTCCATCTACGTTCCGACCCTCACCTATGGTCATGAGCTTTGGGTAGTGACCGAAAGAATGAGATCGTGGATACAAGCGGCCGAAATGAGCTTCCTCCGTAGGATGGCTGGGCTCAGCCTTAGAGAGAGGGTGAGGAGCTCAGACATCCGGAGGGAGCTCGGAGTAGAGCCGCTGCTCCTTCACGCCGAAAGGGACCAGCTGAGGTGGTTCGGGCATCTGATCAGTATGTCTCCTGTACGCTTCCCTTTGGAGGTTTTTCGGGCCCCGGGGTAGACCCAGAATACGCTGCAGAGATTATATATCTCGTCTGGCCTGGGAACACATCGGGGATCCCCAGGAAGAGCTGGAAAACGTTGCTGGGGAGGGACGTCTGGAATAACCTGCTAATCCTGCCTCCCCCGAGACCCGGCCCAGGATAAGCGGAAGAAAATGGATGGATGGATGGATGGATGAAAATGGACTGTAGAATTGTGAGGATAAACCGTGGATGGTGCCAACAAGATGGAGGATTAATATCGCACTTTTGCCCATCATGTTCACTCAGTGCGGATTGATATTTTCCTTAATTTCCATGTAAGGAAACCAATCAAAAGAGGAGAACACAGAGTGGGAGAGGAGGCTGGTTTAATTATTCTTTTCACTAGAGATATTTAGTTGTAGCTGACAAGACCATGACCACACACTATACATTCACATACAGTACGTTACCAACCTGTCAAACAAACTGTTTTGCATCTGTTTGTTATCTTTTTTTGCACGTCTTTATAGTCATTTTGAATCTTTTTCCTCCAACAAAACACACCTGGCAAATTTTGAAATGAAAGTAATAACTTCCCAGCAGAGCGTTATGTTGCATGGTGGTGTGGTGGAGTTTATGTATCATCAGTGTTTCATTTGTTTTGACCATATCTGTGGCATTTCAGTTAACAGGGTAGTGTGACTTTCACCGAGGACGACTTCACTCCTCCTGTCAACATCTGAACGCAGCTCATTCCCTGCAAGGTGACTGCTGAAGCTGCGGCGAGACAGCGGCCAAACTGTGGGGAAGATTTTGAATGACTATGCAAAAATATGTGTATTATTTTTAATGGACTTTCTATGGAGAGAAATCAGTCTAAAATTATAGATATATTTTGACACTTTTTTAACATCCTCTAATCAACAAACGCATGTGTTTAGGAGCTGGTGTAAAACTGGGACATCTCACAGATTAAACCCACACTTGTCAGGTGATTTATTGATACAAACTCAACAATGTGTAAACAAATGCAAGAAGCATTTCACACTTTTATTTTTTATTTTTATTAAAATTTGACAATTATTCGGGTTTCTTGTTGAAGTTTGGTTATATTTATGCGTAAAATTGTCAAGTCAGGTGCTATTTTTGTGGATAGGAAGATGCATTTGTGATTACCATATTTTTTTGTTTGTTTCAAATTGTCATATATGTTTCCTGCGTGTCATGAAAATCAAACACTGTGTTTCTGCAATAGTTGATCAGTGCAGCGAGTCCTACCTCTTACCTCTCTGTAGATACACTGACAAACACAAAACAATCGGGTTGCCATCACAGACGGCATGCAGGTGGCAATATTTTTATACGCACTCGGAGTTTCTGAGCAGATGCAAAACGCAGTATACTGCAGTATAGTGGGTATCACTTCATTTTACAGGTCCACAAATTTCAAATTACTGCCAAATTACCCCAATATTTACCTCAAAATTGATCAAAAATGACTTTATTATAAACATTATTTAATAATTATATGCTCAAATAGCATATAAAGGTTAAAATAGGGCCCTTAGGCTTGAGAAGTAGCTGTGCGCTGCTCTTCATCGAAGGTGGAAAACTAATAGAAGACACTTCTGATCAGGCACAAATCTCACCATTGTGTGACTTATTGTCTACACAGATGTAACCTGGTAGCTAATGTAATAATTCAGGGAGTTTTTTAAGAAATTTCAAATAAGTTATTTGCTAATTATTATCTATTTAAGAGCAGACATGGAAATAAAGCATATCAAATAACTTTGTATTCTTTTCCTGGAAATGTATTCAATATATTACCAGCTATTTATTACTGCTTATTGGGAAATAGCGGAATATAATTATTAAATAATGTTTATAATAGATATAAAATAATAATAAAAGTCCAGAGTCAAGTCTCAAGTCAAGACAGCCAGTTAAAGTAATTTTTGATAAATTTTGAGGTAAATATTGGGGTAATTTGGCAGTAATTTCAAAGAAATTTCAAATAGGTTACTTGCTAATTATCACCTAATTACCATGAAATTTGCGGACCTGTAAAATGAAGTGTTACCGTATAGAGTAGGCCTACCTGTGATAAGACATCAGAATGCATTGAATGGGATTAAATAGAACATTTACAGACAAACACATTCACGTACAGTAGCCTATGTCAGAGTGGTTATCTATTTCTGGGGGGAGACCAAAAGCTTCAGCCTGAAGTGTCACTACGACCTCTCAGAACAGTGTAAGACTATTAGCACATAGTTGACCCAGGGAGGCAGCAACACATTCCCAGAAGCTACTGCAACTCAGGTATATGAGACACCGAATAAAAAAAAAAGGCTGACGCAGTTCAAAGAGACTCATTCAGCATGGCTCTGGGGCAAAAAACAGCTTCACTCATATCAAAGAAAATAATCTTTACTTAAAGCTGGGGGAGGCAGTTTATTTTTGGTGTTATTCAGCCGATTAGACTGTTGTCAGGCTATTAAATAGGCGTTATCAGTCGCTATAAGCCCCATAGATGTTGGTCAATAGGGGCCTACTACACCTACTAGTAGGTTTTATCATCTATTCACATGGTAGATCACCGAAAGAAGGTACAAAAGTACACGACAGTGACCCCTAGCGACCGTAGTAATTATGACAGGAGCAGAAGTGGAAGTAAGGTGCTGTAGTATAGACAGTGTGAAACAGTGTGAAAGCCGTGGAGGTCGGGGACGATGGATGGGACACAAAACACAGAGTTTTCACCCAGGAGACCAGAGTTTGCATCCCGTCTGAAACCAACAATGTGTAGCTGTCTTTGTGTTTGTTGTTATTCTAACCCAAAACATGATGTTTTTCCCTAAACTACAACGTGTTTTTTGTTGCCTAAACCTAAAGAAGTTGTAGTTGTATTTCCTAAACCTAAAGAAGTTGTAGTTTTGTTGCCTAAACCTAAAGAAGTTGTAGTTTTGTTGCCTAAACCTAAATAAGCTGTAGTTGCATTTCCTAAACCTAAAGAAGTTGTAGTTTTGTTGCCTGAATCTAAAGAAATGTAGTTTTGTTGCCTAAACCTAAAGAAGCCTTTTTGTTTGTGTTCAAATCGTGACGTTTCATTTAGTTTTACATGTTAGAACGTGTTGCTTTTAAGTTTCACTTTCACTTTTACAACGTAATTGTGTGTTGCGTGCAATACACAATGTTCTTGAAGCTGATAAAAAGCTTCCTTAGCATCATTTTCACATTAAACAAAGCAGAATGACTGAAAGGAGAAAAAAATTCCACTTTTCAGCCCACAGTGTTCAAACTGAGCTTCTCTCTCTGTAAGTGTGACCTCTCACAACGCTGCAGTAGAAAGCTCTTTCAGCCAGGTTTGCGAGTCATTAACACACAGAGAACGTTATTGACCAACAAATCAGGACATTAAAGGGTCACCGCTACCGTGATGACAGGCCGAGTGGAAAGTTTTCTCCTACATACCCCGTACACACTGCTGCTTGTTGTCAGCTTACACACACGGCAGCATGACCAGCATTTATCATTGCAGCTGGAGCATGGAGCGTTCAGATCAGCAGCTGAACTTTGAATCACAGTAAACATTATGGATGTCAATATTGATGGTGCCCTATAGATGTTCAAATGTCAAGAAGGGCTCCTGAAGGCATATTCCATCCCAGTAGACGTTAGTCAGTGTTCAGTGTGAGGACGAGCTGCAGGACATCCTGAGACTGCTCTCAGACCAGTCTAATGTCACTAAGACAGTCAGATCTCATTTTAAGCTTTTAAAGATAGCGAAGGTAGAAACTGTGTTTCACTAATCAACATCCACTCTGCTTCCACGCTCTCGCTCAACTATGACCCCCATCTCTAAAATGAGAAAATTCGTGAACACTTCATTTTACAGGTCTGTAAATTTCATGGTAATTAGGTGATAATTAGTAAGTATCCTATTTGAAATTTCTTTGGAATTACTGCCAAATTACCCTAATATTTACCTCAAAATGTATCAAAAATTACTTTATTATTAACATTATTTAGCTAATTTTAGAGATGAGGAATCAATTGGTACCAACCATGTCATACTAGGAGGCTAAATAACGCTCCAAACTTGCACTAAATATTTGGTTAGGAAAAACTTGCATGGCCATTTTCAAAGGGGTCCCTTGACCTCTGACCTCAAGATATGTGACTGAAAATTAGTTTTATGGGTACCCACGAGTCTCCCCTTTACAGACATGCCCACTTTATGATAATCAAATGCAGTTTGGGCAATATACAGTATGATAAGCTTATTAAATACAATTATTGCCTGATATTAAACCAGTGGCTCAACTTTTTTTGGAGCTTCATATCCTTTTTCAAATGAGTTGATATCACATTTCCCTCTAGAGGTACTCAGTTCTGTTCACGGTCCACAGAGGTCAAATTATCCAATATTTCACGGAAAAAAAGTCCAAAAGATTAAATACAGATTGGCCATCGGATTGGTTTCTTCTTTTCAACCTCATTAATCATCTCATCCCCTTAGATTTATCTTGTGACCCTTTGGAGGGGCTGGAGGCTTTATACTAGCTCCACTTTGAACAGCAACAGTATTAAAAATGTACTATAATAATGTCATATACATATATGATATCAGTCACAAGGCAGAATAAGTATTTTACTTTTGATACTTTCAGTACATTTAGAATACTTATGAAGGACCTCTTTTAAAAACCCATTTTTATAAAAAGGCTTTTTTCACTCCGTAAGGCAACAGCTTGGTGCACCTTTACCAACACCTTATATTGTCCTCTTTTGGCATATGTATTGATACAGTACCACTGGTTACAGGTTTTAGTTTTCTCATTATTCGGTCTTTATGTTTTGTTCTTTTATTGTTGTTTTTATTTTGTCTGTATTTCATTGTATCTGTGCAAGCACTTTGTTACTATGTTTAGAAAGGTGCTATACAAATAAAGATTATTATTATTATTATTATTTACTTGTAATGGTGTACTTTTACATTGTGGTAGTAGTACTGTTACTTAAATATCTCTATGTTTTCCACTGGTCCACCAGTGGTTTGGTGCCATCTGCTGTTTAAATTCAGCGTGACAACTGTACTGTAATCTAGTTGTGAGCACATACTGGCAACAGAATAATCTTTAAGTGGTTATGAGTATATTTATGAGCATTATACATTTATAATTCAGTCTAACTATAGCTATAATTATGACTGGTGAGAAATAACGAGGTGCATTTGCTCAAGTACTGTACTGAAGTAGAAGTTTTCATTTTATGCTATTTGTACACCACTTTACAGAAGGAAATGTACTTTTTACTCCACTACATTTATCTGGCAGCTGTAGTTAAAAAAATAAAATACAATATATTGTTATACAATAAAATAAACTATCCAATAGTGAGAAAAGTAGTTCAAATTAGCCCCAACTCGTCTTGCTACAACAAACATGCTGCTCACTTATAAACAAGTACAGTTACTCAAGCACTTACTTACTTATGTACAAATTAGAGGTACTTGTACCTAAGAATTTCCTTTATACTTCTATTCCACTACATCTCAGAGGAAAATATTGTGCTTTCTAATCCACTACATTTATTTGACAGCTATTGTTACTGGTCACGTTTCTTGTTAAAGGGGACATATCATCCTCATTTTCAGGTTCATACTTGTATTTTGGGTTTCTACTAGAACATGTTTACATACTTTAACGTTT
>CAKALU010068681.1:15971-55780 GCA_916700995.1 Hozukius guyotensis | reverse complement strand
CATTATTCTGTCTTTATGTTTTGTTCTTTTATTGTTGTTTTTATTTTGTCTGTATTTCATTGTATCTGTGCAAGCACTTTGTTACTATGTTTAGAAAGGTGCTATACAAATAAAGATTATTATTATTATTATTATTATTTACTTGTAATGGTGTACTTTTACATTGTGGTATTAGTACTGTTACTTAAATATCTCTATGTTTTCCACTGGTCCACCAGTGGTTTGGTGCCATCTGCTGTTTAAAATCAGCGTGACAACTGTACTGTGATCTAGTTGTGAGCACATACTGGCAAAAGAATAATCTTTAAGTGGTTATGAGTATATTTATGAGCATTATACATTTATAATTCAGTCTAACTATAGCTATAATTATGACTGGTGAGAAATAACGAGGTGCATTTGCTCAAGTACTGTACTGAAGTAGAAGTTTTCATTTTATGCTATTTGTACACCACTTTACAGAAGGAAATGTACTTTTTACTCTAGTACATTTATCTGGCAGCTGTAGTTTGTGAATACTTTAAAGATCAAGATTAAAAAAAAATACAATACATTGTTATATAATAAAATAAACTATGAGTAAAGTGGTTAAAATTAGCCCCAACTCGTCTATACAACAAACACGCTGCTCACTTACAAACAAGTACAGGTACTCAAGCACTTACTTACTTAAGTACAAATTAGAGGTACTTGTACCTAAGAATTTCCTTTATACTTCTATTCCACTACATCTCAGAGGAAAATATTGTGCTTTTTAATCCACTACATTTATTTAACAGCTATTGTTACTGGTCACGTTTCTTGTTAGAGGGGATATATCATCCTCATTTTCAGGTTCATACGTGTATTGTGGGTTTCTACTAGAACATGTTTACATACTTTAACGTTTAAGAAAACCTTAATTTTCCTCATGCTGTCTGTTTGAATATACCTGTATTTACCCTCTGTATGAAACGCTCCGTTTTAGTACATTTCAACGGAATTGCAACAGAATTGCGTTGCTAGGCAACAGCTTGGGTCCATGTTTACTTCCTGTCAGCTGATGTCATTCACATACACTGCAACAGCAAATAAACTGGGACGCATTTAGAATGTTTACGTTTAAAACTTTGAAATGGTCTAAATATTGTAGATTTGTGACATCACAAATGGACAGAAATCCTGACGGCTTCTTTCAAATGCTCAGTTTCTTAATACGAGCTGTGTGTATTTCTCAGTATATTGAGCATTTTGATACTTTCACAGTATTTATATAGAACTTAACCCTGCTTTATAATATAAAAGACATGAAAATGTCACTTTTTACAATATGGGACATTTAGGATTTTAAATGAGGACACATAAAATAAATAAAATGCATTGTTTAACACTGATTCCCGACCTTTTTGACTGAAAAAAAAATAATAATAAATAAATCTGTGTATAGTCGAGGCTACTTGTCACATTTCAGATATTGATGTTATTTCTTTATAGCAGTCCGTTGCTCTGAACGGAGTTCTGATCTCAGACCCTAGCGGACCACTTTGGTGTCAAATTATTGATTTCTTAAGTAAGCAGCCGTGTAATAAGCGGGATAATGTACACCGAGCGGATCGTTGTTTTGAAATAAACCATTCTGTGCATGAAAGGTGCTATATATAAATAAAGTTCATTCATTCATTCAGTCACTGTTAAGTGTTTATTTTCTACAATATTACAAATATTGTCTATCATCTCAGTTATAGTCATATAACTGTGCTAATATACTGAAATTAGCTGTTGATATAAATCACTTAGACACTCTGAAGTTGGTGGAAAAAAAAACAAGCTTATTGTGGTTGATGTTTCTAATCCCCTGCACATATTGTAAAGGTGTAGTGAAGACCTTTCACGTTAGTGGACTTCTTAGTAAACATTTGACCCAGGAAAGTTCCCGAGCATGAAACATGTCTATAAATACAATTTATCAGCACATGTGAATTAATAATAAAAAGACAAGAAAGGAATAGAAATTAAAATAAATAAATCACGGAATCAGAACTTTCACAGAATTGAAAAAAAACATTTGATATGGCTAAACATCTGGGCACTTTTGGTCTTTTCATATTCAAAATCCCTCTCCACCAAGACAATCTACAATTCTTTTTGTTTCATAAATAATATGAATTGAACAAACACATACAATGTGCGCTGTGATTGGTCCACATAAAATATATATATAAATTTGTTGATCTTGTTGAAAAAATTCACAAAGACATTTTAAGCAGTTCGACAGGTGTCAGAAAAATTGCTATCTGTGAACCATTTATTTTTGTTTGTAAGTTCCAAACCACATCTGTGAATCTTCTTTTTCAATACACTATAATATTTTATACCCCATTAATTTATCCTTTAGCACTGAATGTAATTAAGGCATTTTAATTGGACTTTAAGGGAACTATTCATTGTCAGTTTACCCTCTTAATCCATGCAAAAAGACCATTAAAAACCACTTCACATATTACAGTTCATTCATTTAACATTATTAATGTATCCATAAATCTGAGTAGACCTATTAAATACTGAAGAAGAATCCTTCATTTGCATCTGAAAATATTTTAGAACGTAAACCAACCTTAAAAACACCTAAACATACTATTAATGAAGGGAAAAGCCCATTAAAATCTACTGAATTAATTTATTAAGGGCTTTTATTTACGGTGTTTTCATCAAATGGATGGATAAATGGGTTTTCTGGTTAACCATAACGAACACATTGTTTCGGTCGAGGGTGCGAGTTGTTGTTTCACAGTGATACGTTCAGGTTCATATTATTTATCCAATGTTTTGTGTACTGGTCACGCATGTACGATCAACTCACGATCCTCTTATTCACTAACTAGACGGCCTCAGTAAATCATCGAACATGATTGTAGACTCACTGGCAAGAGCTCATTTCTATCCCTCTTTGCTCATCGCTTCGAGCTGCGTCACCACATCCGTTGGAAGTTCTATAGCTTACGATCTCCGGCGAGGATGCTCTGGTAGATACTGTCTGTTAGAGGGATGTAGTTCTGCTGCTGGTAATCCAGCACGTAGAGGAGATCAGAGATCGTTAAAGGGTTGAAGCCGCTCTGGACCAGCTGGAACTTTTGCTGCTTGAAGGTGCTCGTCATTTCCATGACCTCCTGATGGGAAAAAAACAACAGTTGATCACCACTAATTCTGATAATTGGTTAGTTTTTTAAAATAATTTTTTTAACAATTGACTTTTGGTTGACATTTGAAAACATTGGGTTATTGGAAGTTAATTCATTAACCCTTTGAGACTCGCAATCCAGACCTTTACTGTCTTTCAGAGGCTCTAGTAGGTTCGGTTTTAGGGCTAGAGTGAAGACCACATGAAACTAGAAAATTAAAGGAATCCATTGGTATCAACCATGTTGTGAAGGAGGTTAAATAACGCTCCAAAGTTGGGCTAAATTTTAGCGAGGAAAAACCGGCATGGCCATTTTCAAAGGGGTCCCTTGACCTCTGACCTCAAGATATGTGAATGAAAACGGGTTCTATGGGTAACCACGAGTCTCCCCTTTACAGACATGCCCACTTTATAATAATCATATGCAGTTATTTGCATCCAGTATAAATGTGTTATTTTCTCCTATTCTAAAATGGTGTGTTTGAATATTTCTGCATACTGGGGACCCTAAACAGTCTTGAATTACATAAATTGAGTATCACTGTAAAGCTGATACTCTTGTGGATCCAATGAGCCCAACTGTATTCATGTGTGATGATGTTAGTCCCCATAGTAATAAAATATCGAGTGTCAAGTTAAGAAAAGGGCAAAAAAAAAGTAAATGGAAGTTTGAACATGTTATTTTTCCCCATTGTAAAGACACATACTTGGTACCTCTTCACACTTTTCTTTTGTCCAGAAATTGGGCCACTGCATTTATGCTCCTTTCGCTCCTTTACCCTGATTATATTTCTTTTTTGAGCCCCTGATTTTTGGCGAGGCATTTTAGCTAGTCAGGCTGTAGTTAGGGACTAGGACCGGGGTCATCTGGACCCTTTGACCTCATCTGAATGCCAGGCCTGCCTGAGTTCAGTGATGTCAAATAAGCCCTCTTTTCAACTGTTAACTGAACACTCATCAACATAATGCAGACACAGTAATTTGGCTGTATGATCTCTGCTCGTTACCTGAAGCCTTATGAAGAGTGGACGAGCGTACGCTGGGATTTCCTTCATCACGTGCTCAAACAGTTTCTTCCCATCGAATGTGAGGCCTTGTCTCACAATCATGGCAGCCATACCTGCTCTGCCCTCGAACCCTGTGGACAACATGGTTCAGTGTCATCACTCTCCAGCTCAGTGTTGTTCATTATCAGGAGTAATACTTGAAACAGCATGGCTCACTTAGCTGGAAATTATTGCAATAATAAACTTAGCATCTGTTGCATTATTCTGAAAACACCTTGCTTATACATTTTCAAATGTAATTGTGTTGCTTATTGAGATGAGCAGTACTTGGAGAGCAGAGGTAGACATGTAGACATACCTGGTATTTCCACCCCATACACATTGACTTCTTGGATAAAATCCACCTGCCCGAGAATCTCCGTTACCTCCGTCGTTGCTACGTTTTCACCCTTCCACCTGAAATCAGTGAAACAAGATGATGATTAACACTGCAGGTGTTGTGTCTTAGGTTGTTTATGTGTCATGAATATAAAATATTTAGCATTTTAAAATGGAAATGTATTTGTGAATCTCAACGGATTCCTGTAGATCCTTTTGAGACCATTGTGTCTCACACAAAATTCACAAGTGTAGGGAAGACCCAGCACTCTCCAGTAGATGGCAGCACTGGTCCACCTGATTAGGTGGGTCTAAGTCCGCTTCCAAGCCTCTGTTGCCGGTTCGTTTCTGGTGTGAAAGCAAGCGAACCAACCACCAGCAGGTATGTGATTTTAGCATGATTTCAAAAGCAAAACTACTAATAAAGCCATCTGCTGATTGTGAAATCTGTTCAGTGATCAGTGATCCCACAGTAATACGCCCCATGCACGTGTATATGGCTCGTACACCTTATCCAACTGTACCTGAAGGTGTCTCCCACTCTGTCTCTGAAATAGATGAAGCCGTCCTGGTCTTCAGACATGAGGTCGCCCGTGTTAAAGTAGGCGTCTTCCTTCACGAACACATTTCGTATCAGCTTCTTTTCAGTCAGCTGCTTGCTTCCGGCGTAGCCAAAGAACGGACTGGTGGCGCTCACCTTGGACAGTAAAAGCCCCGTCTCACCTAAGATGAAAAACGGGACAGAAAGTCTAAAATCAAAAACAAAACACAAAGTCAACTTTCAAAGAAAAAGAATTCTAAAAAGACAATTGCACTCTTACCTTTTTCCACTCGCTGACAGAAACCATGCACATCTTTCACTGGTTCATCTTTCTCCATGTCGTACTTTATCAGATCATACTTGAACAGGAGCTACACAAAAAAATAAGAGAAATGTAGAGAAAGAGAAAAATATAATGTTCAAGCCCAGATATCGCTATCGGTATCAGGACTGAAAAAGTCGGATCGGTGCATCCCTACTATTTACAGGCTTTCCTCGGGTCTAAGAATAACATTTTACTACATGTTACAGAACTGAGGATTAGGATATTTATTTTTATAACTTTTATAACGGGCCAGCAGGAAAAGCAGCGAGACGGATCTAAAAATAGCGGAGGTCAGAGATTAGAGCTAAATACATGTTGTAACTGATTATCTGCTCCACAGACGAGCATTAATGAGGCTAATACCTCCCTCAGCCACAGGAAAGCCACTTCACTGGTCATCCTCCGCAACTGTCTCTTAATCACTACAACTAATTTTTGAGGTTGACATTCTTTATCCTACCTCTTTCCAAGTTTCAGCAGCAACATCGTTAATGCCCTGGCTGGTGTTTCTATTATTTTGTCAACCACAAGATATCATAAAAACACCTGACTATTGTACTACAATTTATTGTAATTATAATAAATTATTGTTATATTGAGCCCCGAATGGACAAAATAAACCTGACCATGATGCGTTGTAGAACATCATATTGTGTTAAATTAATAAAATATAAATGAGCTGATATGAGATGTATGTATGATTTTGGCATAAAAGTTAGTCACAGTTTCTTTTTCTTTCTGTATTGGGCATAACGCATTATGATGAGATACGGATGATCAAAAATAGAACTAGAAAATGCATTTCCTGCTGAAGATGCATGCAAATGCTGGCAATTAATTGCAAAGCATTGCTGAAAATACGGAAATGAATTGTAGAACTTGAGTTGAAAGCTGAACTGCATGACCCCAAAAAGAGCTTAAGAGCTGAAATACACTGCTAGAAAAGCAGGAAGCTAAGCTGTAGTACTGTCAAAAGTGGAAGTTGAAATTAATTAACTTGTTAAGACAGAAAATAGTTTTTGGATGGAGTGAACCTTAAAAACTGTGAGTCGTTAAACAGAAAGTAGTATTTGGCTGGAATAAACTTTTAGAATTGTAAGTACGTGGACAGAAAGTAGTATTTTGGCCGAATTATAAGTCATTAGACAGAGGGTTGTAGTAGCAGTAGTAGTAGTAGTAGTAATAGTAGCAGAAGGAGCAGCAGCAGGAGCAATATTAGAAGTAATAGTAGTAATAGCAGCAGCAGCAGTAGTAGTAGTAGTAGTAGGAGCAGCAGCAGGAGCAATATTAGAAGTAATAGTAGTAATAGCAGTAGCAGCAGGAGCAATATTAGAAGTAATGGTAGTAATAGCAGCAGCAGCAGGAGCAATATTAGAAGTAATAGTAGTAATAGCAGCAGCAGCAGCAGTAGTAGTAGTAGTAGTAGTAGTAATAGTAGCAGAAGGAGCAGCAGCAGGAGCAATATTAGAAGTAATAGTAGTAATAGCAGCAGCAGCAGCAGCAGCAGTAGTAGTAGTAGTAGTAGTAATAGTAGCAGAAGGAGCAGCAGCAGGAGCAATATTAGAAGTAATAGTAGTAATAGCAGCAGCAGCAGCAGCAGCAGCAGCAGTAGTAGTAGTAGTAGTAGTAGTAGTAGCAGTAGGAGCAGCAGCAGGAGCAATATTAGAAGTAATAGTAGTAGTAGCAGCAGCAGCAGTATGCTGAAGCAACATTCCCACAAAAATAGGATTTGTTGTTCATTTGTGATGTTTTTAAGTTTGCTAACTCAAAAGCGGAGAAAAGAGGACAACGTGGACAATTTAATTTGTCTTCACTTGGATTACTCTCTTAGGTTACAACTATATAGCTTTATAATCATGGATTTTGTTGAAGATATGGTCTGAAAACTTAGTAGTAGTAAGATATGTGAATTAGTATTCTTAATTTCTGGACTGTGGAATATGTGCATTATATTCTGGATCTGGTTTATATTACATTTATTGATATAAACCCATGCAGGCTGGGCACATTTCTATGCATGACAAAATAATAACTTCACAATCATCTGTAATAAAACATAAAGATATAATAAAATACACAATATTGTAATGTATTTCATTATATTGTAAGGTGTATGAACACCTCTCGTGTATTGTTATATAAGACTACCACAGGTATTCATGATACGGTGTCGACGCCATGACGAACTGGTTGACCTCTTACCGACCCCTCTAATGGAGGACATTTGCTACATCCTGGATAATACATGACCTGACAGATCTCCTCTAAGCTGCTTACCCCTCCTCCCACCACTCACTACAGTTTACTCAGCTAACCATGAGCACAAAGTTAGTGGTCAACTTCAAGTCTAGCACACTGCCTCTACTGTAAGATGTGCCCAATTAGCAATAATGCCTGGAGAGTGGACACACCTCTTCAACTCAGCCATAGACTGGGTTGCCATCACGTTTGAAAGTAGATTTACATAACGCATAGAGGTGATGGGGATTCTTTTATCTGCTCACCTGTAAAGCACTTTGAATTGCCGGTGTGTATGAATTGTGCTATATAGTAAATAAATTGACTTGACTTGATAAATCCTCACCTGCTGGCAGCTGAAAATGTGTGCTTTTAGTGGTACTGAGTAACTTAGAAATGAACATAATTCTGGATTAATGCATGACATGAAATCACTGGCTGCTGCTGTTATTTATCATTATTCTACACTTTAAGGTCAGTGACGCATATAACAGCTTTAACCCTCTGAGACTCCGCGATCCTTTACTGTCTTTCTGAGGCTGTAGCAGGCTCAGTTTTAGAGCTATATTGGGAAGGAGGTTAAATAACGCTCCAGATTTGGGCTAAATTTTGGCGAGGAAAAACTGGCATGGACATTTTCAAAGGGGTCCCTTGAACCCTGACCTCAACCTAAGTTTTTTGAATGCAGTATAAATGTGTTAATAATTGTTTGAATATTTCTGCATACTGGGGTCCCTAAACAGTCTTGAATTACATAAATTGTGTATCACTGTAAAGCTGAGACTCTTGTGAATCCAATGAGCCCAACTGTATTCATGTGTGATGATGTTAGTCCCCATAGTAGCCATTTCATTGTAGTGAGACCATTTTTTGAAGACTTTACAGCCACAATCTAGAGACCTCTGGCATTCAGAGGATGGATGGCTTCCCTAGGTAGATTGACAATAAGGTTGTGTGGAATTCATCCCCTCTTCACATCTTGCAGACCTCACACCTTAAAGGTTACCGAGTACTCACCCTGTAGAAGAAGTTGGAGCGTCCCACAGTTCCAATCTTGCCGATGTGGTTCATGAAACACAGGTTTCCCTCCGTGGAGCCGTACACCTCGCGCATCTTAACGTCTCCGAAGCGATTCTGGAACTCCCGCCAGACGTCCTGCCGCAGCCCGTTCCCGACTCCCATCCGCACCTTGTGAACTTTATCCTCCTCTCTCTGATGGAGGGAGAAGGACGTGATGACGTTAGCAAAATAGACACCTGATAATTTCTCAAGTAAACACATGTTGTCATTGAGCTGACACGATGGAATACATAGTCAAAAGTCAGTTATGCAACGAGCTTTCAAACTGCAGCTCTCGAGAAAAACAAATTTTTGTGTCACAAACAAAGACATACCATGAATACAAATTAGTGTGAACACACTAACTCACAGAAGTTGTGGAAACACAGCCATGGTCATAGCTTGCTCCAACAAGCATTTACTCGCAGTTTGTTTAGAAAATGTAGACTAGAGTGCCCAAGAGCCCCTATAGACCATTATGTGGTGCATATCGATGCATTTACTTGCAGTTTGTTTAGAAAATGTAGACTAGAGTGCCCAAGAGCCCCTATAGACCTCCTGTCCGTGGTATTTTGGTTGCATATTACTGAACAAATTTGCAATTAAATGACCACAAACCAACTGAATTACAATCAGCATTGGGCCTTTGGGGTTCTGGGGTCGAGGGGAAGTTGCCCGATTAACCTCGGTTGGTAATGCAGCCCTGCGTGTATCGACCACCGGGGGCGGCCGACACACTTTGAGCAACTACTCTGTCAGAAATATAACAGAAGAAGAAGAAGAACGAAGGTTACGATATTGTAACCCTAGTTCTATAAGCACAGGCAGAGCCCTCTACGGGTACAACTATACAATCAACAGTTCTGCACTCCTGATCAAATAAAAACACCTTTGGACAAACGCCTGCTTGCCTGATGTGTTTGTGTCCTCTGTGATGAGTTCTCTGGTATTTGTCATGTTTGCTCATTTGGTCGGTCACTGTGCATAATGACAGCACACAAGCAGTAATTGGTACTCACGCTTGTGTGCACACATTGACCTCATGGAAAAGGTGCTTATGTGCCGTACGTGTTCGCGTCTTTAATTTGCCAATCAGTAGTGAGTGGTGTGACAGTGTCGAGGCCAGCCTTCCGCCTACAAAGCCAAATAACAGAGAGGAAAGTGGACAAAGAGGACTTTGAGTCCGGCCTCAAGAAGGGATGAGCTCTTCCCCTCACACTGTGTGTTTGCGTGCATGTCTACGTGTTCCCCATGGGAGGACGCAAACATCATAAAACAAAGGCCCCGCTTGTCTTTCTGCCACAGTTGAGCACAACTTTGCTTGAATGATTCACAAGTAGCAGTGATTATGAAGGACTCTGCCTACTGTATGAAGCATTGATGCTTTTTTTCCGTTGCTCTACTCTAATTTACTCGCTCCGCCATCCATGAAGTGGCAACGTATGTTGACTATCTGGACCTGTTTTGTAGCCTGGTGTGCTGATAACAAGGTAAATGTGAATAACATGATGGCAAGTCATGTTGAGATATTAACAGCAAGTATAGAATAGAAAGTATAGGATTGAAGAAAGCTTTAAAGTACTTTGAAGATCAATGGTTTGAGTGTCAGTCCATCAGAATCAAGACAAAGCACTTCCTTCTAAACTTTACTTTAAATTCACATTCAACAATCACACAGAAATAAATATTCTGAAAACAAAGGGATTTACAATGTTTTCTTTAGTGTATAACCACCTGAAAATAAGAAAAGTTGTGTTTTCGTTACCCTAGAATGAGCCGTTTATATCTACATACTGAGCGTGTCCTCTTCTACAGTAGCCCAGAACGAAGGTTACGATATCGTAACCCTAGTTCTATGAGCACAGGCAGAGCCATCTACGGGGGACTATGGGTAATACTACCACAATACCATACGCACACATTCGCACATTGAGATTTGCATAAACGTAGCCGGCCAATAGGGACGTGCCTGCCTGGTCATCCCACACTGAATAGACAAACCAAAACACTGGCTCTAAATAGGGCCATTTGCGTCAGCCACTATAGCTCTCCTACACGCTTGGCACACAATCTGCAACCTCACTGCTAGATGCTGCCAAATACTACACACACAAGACCTTTAACACTCAGAGCTGAATGCCAAACAGAAGGTTACCTTAGGCTGGTTGCAGAGATATCGGCAGAGTTCACCGATATACTGGAAAACCGTAACGTTGTGTTTTCTACAGTCGTTCCAGAACTGGGAAGCTGAGAACTTCTTTTTCAAGACGCAGGTCGCACCTGTGATAGAAACGGACAACAATGTCATTAAATTCCCTTTTAAAAGGACACAATTATACATATTATCCTATATCAATATAAGGTATATCTACTTCATATGTATAAGAATGTAAATATGAACCTTAAAACACATTTATACACATTTGAATTTCCATATACAATTAAAGTACATTTAAAATATTTTGATGACAGAGGTATCTTGAACAAGTGGTGCTGTAGAGCATGGGGTTACTATGAAAGTCCATGCACTGTGTAAATCTTGGTAACACTTCATTTTACAGGTCCACAAATTTCATGGTAATTAGGTGATAATTAGCAAGTAACCTATTTGAAATTTCTTTGGAATTACCCCAATATTTACCTCAAAATGTATCAAAAATTACTTTGTTTAGCTGTCTTGACTTTGGACTTGACTCTGGACTTTTATTATTATTATTTTATATCTATTATAAACATTATTTAATAATTAAAATTCCGCTATTTCCCCAACAACCAGTAATAAATAGCTGGTAATTATTTAATACATTTCCATTTGATATGCTATTTTAGCATATAATTATTATATCATGTTTATAATAAAGATATTGGGGTAATTTGACATTAATTCCAAAGAAATTTCAAATATATACTTGCTAATTATCACCTAATTACCATGAAATTTGCAGACCTGTAAACTGAAGTGTTACCTTACAGTGTTACACACGCAAAAATGTGGAAAATAACACACTAAGCCAAATGGTTTCAGTCCAAAGAACTGGAACCCAACGTAATGACACCTGACATACAACCCATTCACTGACCTTCCTGAATGGATGAACTCCACAAACAGAGTAGAAACATTAGTCTTTGTGCTCGTAGCACAAACAGACGTACGTCAAACAGAACACATGACGCCTTACTGACGTCTTTTCAAAACTGAGGTACAAAGTGTACATTAAGTGTTCTCTCTTTGGTCCACTAAACTAATCTATTACAAATAAATGACGTAATGTCTGCCAATGTTATCTTGTGGTAAAGGGTCAACGACAGCTTGATGGTATTTTTGTTTGCTTTCAGTCCTACAAGCTCGTCTCGGTCGTATGAGGGCATCCTTCGTCTCCAACATTACAACATAACACTGTGACCTGTGCTCCATAATCAAAGCTATAGTGTAGACTAGCAGAGCTATAGGTTTTTTAGGGACGTAACCTACCGCACATACCTGGTGAGAAGAAACAGGGTCTTGCATTTGGAGGCTGAAATTGCTAATTTGTTAGCAAGCTTGTTAACTAACTTGTATTTTATATACTACAGTACATCTGTCTTTAGACAAGTCTCAGTTATAAAGGTCTTGGCCATTGGTACCAAACATGCCAGCTCTTTAAAGGATAGGTTTGGATTATTCCATGACACACACATCTTCGTCCTGACAATTGTGTCTAGGTTACAGACAATATTGGCATGGCATGGGAGAACTGTATTATGATAGAGTGAGTCAGACCTGCAGTTCTGAACTCCAGTTCAATTGTGTTTAAAATCTACAGCAGCTATCATTTCCCTGACGTGAACTACATTGGTCTGACGACAGAACAGTTAGCCTCATGTGTCTACATAAATTTCAACATCTAAAAACGGTCAGGACACCGGCCTCACCAAGGTTTATTAGCACAACCTGTCTGGATGTTTATCTCTACCAGGAAAAGACGTTGAACTGTCAACTTTGGTAGCAGTTGGATCGAATCCAGAAGCCAAGGATTCATCAGTGGGATAGCTCATTCTGAATCAACTGCTGAAACAAGCTGTTTCTACCATACTGCAATGTTGGGAGGTGTGGAGAGGAGGTCGTGTTGCTCTGGCTCTATCTATTTGGCGTGGAGAGGAGGTCGTGTTGCGGGAAGCTGCTTGACATCCTCCCGGATCCACCTTCTCATATATGTTCACATTATATGTATTAATTCTTGAACAACTGCTGAAACAAGCAGTTTCCACCATACTGAAATGTTAGGAGGAGGTTGTGTTGCTCTGGCTCTATCAATTTGGCGTGGAGAGGAGGTTGTGTGGCTCTGGCTCTATCTATTTGGCGTGGAGAAGAGGTTGTGTTGCTCTGGCTCTATCTGTTTGGGTAGAGACAAGGTCGGGTTGCTCTCGCTCTATCTGTTTTGGCGTGGAGAGGAGGTTGTGTTGCTCTGGCTCTATCTATTTGGCGTGGAGGGGACGTTGTGTGGCTCTGGCTCTATCTGTTTGGCGTGGAGAGGAGGTTGTGTGGCTCTGGCTCTATCTATTTGGCGTGGAGAGGAGGTTGTGTTGCTAGGCTCTATCTAGTTGGCGTAGAGAGGAGGTTGTGTTGCTCTGGCTCTATCTATTTGGCATGGAGAGGAGGTTGTGTTGCTAGGCTCTATCTAGTTGGCGTAGAGAGGAGGTTGTGCTGCTCTGGCTCTATCTATTTGGTGTGGAGAGGAGGTTGTGTTGCTCTGGCTCTATCTATTTGGCATGGAGAGGAGGTCGTGTTGCTCTGGCTCTATCTGTTTGTCGATGCCGGGAAGCTGCTTGACATCCTCCTTGATCCACCTTCTCACATATGTTCACATTATATGTATTAATTTTTGTCATATAGATTGACTTGACTATCTAAACCCAAATATGAGGGTTCATACAGTGGACAGGGGAAACACAGCAGCGATGACCTAAAAACAATAAATAGTCTCCATAATAGTCCCTAGTGTCTTCTCTAAAGCCTCCAATTAAGCGGCTAGTTGAAGTGAAACACAGCGTGTCCTCAAAGGGTTCACATTGTTTGGCAGTTACACTGTGCTCAGTGGTCATTGTGCTCACTGGACATTGTGCTCACTGGACACTGTCTGCAGTCCTGAATACCAGTTTGCCAAAAGAATTACTTCTCTGTATCTAACATGGTCCTCAAATGCTTTCCATGGCTAAGATGGAACAGATTCGCTTTAGCAAATGTAACTCACAAATCAACTTTTTAAAAGGTGTGGAAGCCGTTCTTGACATTGCTTGATAAGCCCTAATTGTATAATTCATGAGCTTTGCTGCTATGTTGTATGTATCTAATCTATCTATCTAATTTAGTTATATTCTTAAGGCCTACCCAGCTTTATGGTTCCTCCGATACCGATCAAGGAAGCTGCGCTGTGGTAGAGCGGCAGAGGGATGTACATCACGTCATTTTCAGTCGCTCCAAACGCCCAAAATCCTGCTGCTGCCTTCAAGCTCTGGAGATGAGTGATCACTGCAGCCTTAGGGAGCCCTGTGAACATGAAAAAGACATGATTACATGATAGTGCAAAATAAACATTTCATACTTTCTGTCCATTTCAACTGCCCTGTTGAATGTTAGCATGGGGAGGGAGGACGTAGCCATGTGCAACCTCCATGACAGTGGAACAACATATCATGCAATGCTGCATTCAATTGTAATTCTACTAATATTATAGTAGTTTTATGGCTGCTCCAGAGAAGAGCCACTAACGCTCTCGCTCTCTCTCTGGGTTACCCTTCACTCGCCCTCCGTGCGAGGTCCTGGGTAACCCGAATGCTGCAATTTGACATTTTTTTACTTGAATTTTTTTATCCGAATTTGAGCAGCGTGAATCTATTTTTTGGAAATTCTGAAACTTTTGGATTTGAATTTGTGAACATTGAAACAAATGCATTCAGAGACATGGTTTTCAAAGTAAAATATTTCAATGCTATGAACTCAGTGGTGTTTAAATATCAATATTATTCAGTGGCTATTAAAATTCAAATAATTATGTCTCTTATTTGCTTCCATATTCAACTTAATACTTTTTTTTCAAACTGTTTCAACTTAATTCTTAAAATCTCCAAATAATGGCCCTATGTCAAAACATAGCAAATGGCAAACATAGGGCTAATTATCATGTAGTCATATTATTTCTCTACATTAATCTTGTCTCTAGGTGGAGGCTTCAGATAAGCCCAGTGGGTTTTTTGCCTCTTCCTGCACTGTATATATATATTTTTTTTTGTTATGTTTGTGTAGTCTTAATTTGTGCAAAATAAATAAACATAGATTAATACAGTATGGAAAATGTAGGACAAGATGTTAACGTATTATATAAATCATTGATGCACATTTAAATTGAAAATATAAGCTAGTCTCACTAATATGGTCGGCCTGAGGTTAAACATATTTACAGAATGCCCTTGTTTGTTCAGGGTCACAAAGTCTATCCCAGCATTCATTGGTAAAAAAGGCAGGTTGACCAGACCAACACCTGGTGAGCAGCACGTGTTGTTATTTATTTTCTTTACATTTTATATACTAAACAATTAGTGGGAAAAAAAATGAATAGGTTAATCGATACTAAAAATAAGCATCATATTTTCCTTTTACAAGCAGAGTGGCCGCTGTGTTCATGTTCTTGGCACTAAGCCAAACACAAAGAGCCCCCAAACACTGGAGGGATTACCCAGGGGAGACGTATAAGTGTCCCCAGGAGACGTTTGAGGAGTCCTCTGGGGACCCGTTACCAACACAACCACAGCAAACACAGCAAACACAGGTGGCTATAAAACAGTTAGTTGGGTGGATGGATGGATTTTTTTTGCTAAGAAACAGCCTAAAGTTAGTTAGTTACATGGCATTCATGATAGTAAATGTATTCTGAATAAGAAAAAAGGTTATTATTTAGTAAAAATGAACGCTTTCAGTGGGTGAATGCGTGCTTGTAATTGGAGGAGAGTATTACCAATAGAGTCCAGTAGAGGGCAGAGCCTATGTGATTAGAACTATTGGCTATTTCTTATTATAACTAACAGCTGTCTAAAGGTAATATTTATCCCTATATCACAAGAACACTGTGGTAATCAGACACAGTAACTTTACACATTATGCACTACAAGCACCATAAACATGACATATTTGAGGATGACGTTTTTGCATGCGGTGTGAGGACCTAAACGATGAGATTTATAGTCGAGGACTGGCGAGAGGTCTGCCTAAATGCTCAAACACAATCCCTAAATACCCGTTTTAAACTCCTCCAATGAAACTGTATATAACACCAATCCTGCTAAATAAATTTAATCCCTGCATCCCACGATTTGTGTAGTAAATGTGGAACAAAGGGCACACTATTTCATTGCCTATGGGACTGCCCAATTATCCAAGCTTTCTGGATAGAGGTTTTGGATATTCTTTCATGTGTTACAGGTGTGAGGTTGACTGTATGTCCTAAAAACTATGTATCCTTGGAATTTTTTCTGCAAACTGAGCAATACATATAAGAAAATGACTGTCTTTTGTTTACTACAAGCAAAGCATACGTTAGCCAAGCTTTGGAAATCAGTTAACAGATCAAGTCTACAGATCTGGCTCGAGGGTCTATTACACTCTCTTGCTCTTGGAGAAACATACACTGACAGTTAAGGGAAAATGTTTTACCTACCTAATCTGCAGAAGCCTGTTTGCCTTGAATGTTTGCTGATATCCTAATTTATGTGCAATATTTCTGTTTTATTGATGTTTACATAGTCACTCCTCGCTGAGCTGTAGACTCACCAGTTGTTCCAGAGGTGAAGATGTAAAGAGTGGCGGATCTGAGGGACGTGGCGGCACGTAACGCTGCTGGTACGGGCTGGTCAGAGGCAGCATCGATCTTATCCAACAGAGTGTGCACCTGCGTGTGCTCGCTTTGGCTCTTCATGGCCCACACCTGGATGTTGTCCTCCAGCAGGCTGGGTAGGATGCCGTCCAGACATTCCACTAAATCTGGGAGATGGAGACAGCAAAGCTATAATTCATGAGAAAGAATACTTTGAATTTTTTAATTTTTCTAATTCTTCTAGTGCAGTGCCCGTTCGAAGAGCGTACCTCCTGGTATTGCTCTAAAAATAATTTCTGGACAGCACGCCAGTCAGAGCTATACTGTAAAAGAGTGATTCTGTCATAAACAGGAGAATGGCTTTGCTAGTAAGTACAGTATCCGGTTGACCCTTATGGGAACGGTGCTTGTGTATGGCCCCACATGTACTCTTGTCAGTGTCGGACTGTTCCAGCTATTCCATGAATCCGTCTTCTGTCTCACCGGGGTTGCAGCGAGGACAGCGTCCCTGACCAATATCATGCTTGTTTGGTTGGGCAATCATCCGTCATCCTGTCACATGGCTGCAGCGTGGTGAATCCTATTAACTGAAGAAACAGGATTCTTCCAGTGAAACAGGGGTGGATGCTGAATATGATTCAATATTCATATTGTTGTGTCATTAAAATAAACAGGAAATATTACAAATTAGTATTACAAACAGCAGGGTGGTGCTCCCAGCGCTTGTTTTGGATATTAGCAAGTTTGGAAATGTTCAGCCGTCGTTAAAGTCTCTCACACAGTTCACAGCTGAGTTTGAAAACAACTAAAGTGACCTAAGCAGATATTTGGAGATCGGGGTTCACTAGAGGGAATTATAACAGAATCAAGGAGTGTACTGTATCTTTGAACTACATGTTATTTAACCCTCTGAGACCCAAAATAGACCCGTTTTTGTCTTTTTTAGGGGGGGACAGGGGGGTCTTTATGGGGAGATAGCAGGTCAACAGTAGATGTCACATAGAAGTGGTGTACATCATCTGAAAGCTGGGAACATGAATTAATTAATTAATTATTTAAAATTAGTTGTAAAAGTGTATAAGCGCCTAGAACATTATGATCGAAGTATATGATTTACATCCCCATGCTCTATCGTGTCTCATAAGTTGTTGCAGCAATTTTTGGGTTGATACCATTTGTTACACAGATTTGGTGCTAAATTTAACCATTTTTTTCCACTCGAGAATTGATCAAAATGATCAATAATCCCTCCAAAATACCACATTAAGACACCAAGACCTTGAGGAACACCATAGAAAAAGCCATGCTGTGATTTGGTATCAAAAACTTTTGACATTTGGAGATTTCTGCAAGAATTGCATTTTTTCAGCGATTGGATGGCGAGCACTTCTGTTGTGTAAACTGCTCAGAAACCCCTTTATTGTCAATCTAGCTAGGAAAGCCATCCATCTTCTGAATGCTCTAGGTCTCTAGTTTGTGGCTGTAAAGTTTCATGAGGCTGTGATTATCCTAGAGGTCACCCAAGGTCATTTTATACAGTGAGGTCAAATTTAAAAAAAATGGTCTCACTACAATGAAATGTCTCCTATGGGGACTAACATCATCACACATGAATACAGTTGGGCTCATTGGATCCACAAGAGTCTCAGCTTTACAGTGATACACAATTTATGTAATTCAAGACTGTTTAGGGACCCCACTATGCAGAAATATTCAAATACATCATTTTAGAATAGGCAAAAATGCTGACTCCTCACTACTCTTAACAGGAGTATTTACTTATGCAAGTGATCAACAGCTGCTTCAATTTGGCATCTTGTTTCCTCGAAGGATTAGCAATTGTTTGTCTCTTGATTTGCTAGTCTCGGTAAGACAATACAGTATGTATGTGTGAGTGAAAAATGTGTCTCGTGCTTGATGAGGGTTTACACAATTGCTGTAAATAAACAATATTTTATTTGTAAATTCTTTTCATAATTCATCTTTTTTATTGCCCATTAAAATGTCAAATAATGAAATACTTTGTAATTTTGTCCATTTATTCGTAGATTAATAAATTCATTTGTAAACACATTTATTAATGCCTGTTTTTATTGTACAATTAGTTATTAATCAATTAAATATTCTATTACTAGTATTTACGTGACTCTTGTGGTCCTCCATAACCTAATGTAATGATTATGGGAGTTTTGTTCAAGAAATTTCAAATAAGTTATTTGCTAATTATTATCTATTTATCAGCAGACATGGAAATAAAGCATATCAATTAACTTTGTATTATTTTCCTGGAAATATATTAAATAAATTACCAGCTATTGGGAAATAAAATTATTAAATAATGTTTATAATAGTCATTTTTTACAAATTTTAGGTAAATATTGGGGTAATTTGGCAGTAATTTCAATAAAATTTCAAATATGTTACTTGCTAATTATCACCTAATTATCATGATATTTGCGGACCTGTAAAATGAAGTGTTACCGAGATTTGAAACAGTGTATGGACTTGCATAGTAACACAATCAGGTAAATGTAGTGCAGTTAAAAAGTACAATAGTTACCTCTAAAATGAAGTGGAGTAGAAGCAACATAAGAATGGCAAGTTAAATTCAAGTAACTTCAAATTTGTGCCATAGGAGGATTAAGAAATTTCAAATATATTATTAGTTATTTGCTAAATATTATCTATTTATCAGCAGACATGGAAATAAAGCATATCAATTAACTTTGTATTAATTTCCTGGAAATGTATTAAATAAATTACCAGCTATTGGGAAATATAATTATTAAATAATGTTTATAATAAAGTCATTTATGAGGTAAATATTGGGGTAATTTGGCAATAATTTCAAAGAAATTTCAAATAAGTTACTTGCTAATTATTATCTATTTACCAGCAGACATAAATTAACTTTGTATTCTTTTCCTGGAAATATATTAAAATAAATTACCAGCTATTGGGAAATATAATTATTAAATATGATGATAAATTTTGAGGTAAATATTGGGGTAATTTGGCAGTAATTCCAAAGAAATTTCAAATAGGTTACTTGCTAATTATCATCTATTTATCACTTAACTTTGAATTCTTTTCCTAGAAATGTATTAAATAAATTACCAGCTATTGGGAAATATAATTATTAAATAATGTTTATAATACAGTATTTTTTTTATCAATTTTGAGGAAAATATTGGGGTAATTTCAAATAGGTTACTTGCTATTTATCACCTAATTACCATGAAATTTGAGGACCTGTAAAATGAAGTGTTACCCTATTAAATTATTATATGTGTCATGCAATATTAAAATGAAAAGAAGAAGAAGAAGTGATAAGAAGTTCAGGTGAGAGCTTTTACCTGCACCAACAATGAGAGTTTTAGCCCCGCAGCAGTTGAAGCAGTGCAGCAGAGACTTGGACCTGATGTTGGTGTTGAGGAAAGCCACCGAGCAGCCGACCTTCACCAAACCGAACCAGACGCACAGGAAGTCGGGCTCGTTGCTCATCAGCAGCGCCACACAGTCTCCTCTCCTCAGCTTCACTCTCTCCAGGAACACGTTGGCCAGCCGGTTGCTGCGTCGCTCCACGTCCCGGTACGTGTGGACCGCACCGTCGTAGATAACGAAAGGTTTGTCCGGGATGCGGTGAGCCTGCTGGACGAACCGGTCCAGAACCGTGACCACGTTAGAGGTCAGGTTGCACAGCTCCAGATGCGCTCCGTACCGGATGATTTTGAGGAGGAAGAGGAGGTCTCTCCAGAAGTAAGGGAAGCAGAGTTTCTGCAGGACATGAGCGGAGAAAACACCCGCGGCTACAGCGGAGAGCCAGCCCAGAGACAGAGGCATGTCTGCGGCTGAGAGGCAGAGAGAGGACCTGGTGGAGGTGGAGGTGGAGACACTCAGAGCAGAGCTGCTCACTTCATACTCTACTAGTTGTTGCACTACAAGGTGATATACACACCATGATAAACACTGTTTGTTTGACAGAGTGATGTAAGCATGATGTAAGCCAATGACGTCAAGTTACACAACATATGACCTGAACAGGAGAAATGTTGCCTTCAAAATAAAATAATTTGAGGATACAGTGGTCAAATAACAAAAATATCTCCAGTGCTGGAAAAAAAATTTAGATTATGAAATAGTTACATATAAGAAATAAAATTGTCAACTTTGTCAAACTCTAAGGAGGCTTCTGCTCCACTCTTCAGGAAACTGAACATTCTTTCAGTTTATGACATAAATATTCATCAGGTATGTGTGTTTATATATTAATAAATTATATGTTCTTGCCTTCTTCTGTACCATCATCGTTTAGCAACTTCTTTAAATCTAATTCTCAAATTCATTCACATAATACTAGACAGGTTAATCATCTTCACCTGCCTTTTTACAAAACAAAACATGGCAATACAAATAGGAACACCAAAATACATGTTATCAAGAGCTCGTTATCCTTAGAACATTTTAAAAGGAAATTATCATCACATTTAATTCATGATGTCTAATTATCTTTTGATATTTTTAAATATATTTTCTTTTTTTTCTGTACTGTTTTTTGTATGCATTTCATTGTTTTTATTGGATTGTTTTCCACTGTTTGGTTAGGGTTTTTCTGCACATTTTGTGTACTTCTTGTTGTTGTTTAACTTTTGTTGTATTTTTAAAATTATGTTAGTTTAGTTCTTTCTTCCTTTTTTGTTATTGTTTTTTTCTCCTGGGGTTAGGTGGGGAGGTCCTTTGTATAAGCCTTATAAGGCTTCTTGACCTCTCCTGACACATTTCTTGTTGTTTTTTTTCATTGACTGGATTTTGTGCAGTTTTATATATGTGCAAATAAATAAAATTAAAATGAAAAAAAAAAAAATTATAACAACAGACAGACAGAATCTTAACACAACAGAATACTCATGAATGGATTAAAGGTCCCATATTATACTCATTTTCAGGTTCATACTTGTATTTTGTGTTTCTTCTAGAACATGTTTACATGCTGTAATATTTTTTTTTAAAACTTTATTTTCCTCATACTGTCTGCCTGAATATACCTGTATTTACCCTCTGTCTGAAACGCTCCGTTTTAGTGCATTTCAACGGAATCGCGTTGCTAGGCAACAGCTTTGGGTCCATGTTTACTTCCTGTCAGCTGATGTTATTTACATACACTGCAACCAGGAAATAAACTGGGACACATTTAGAATGTTTATGTTTAAAACCATGTACATTTTTGTATATTTGTGACATCACAAATGGACAGAAATCCTAACGGCTCAAGCGTCCAATGCTGGGAACGAGGCGATCCCTCACGATAAAAAAAACGCCCCTGTGGACACGTACCATTAGAAACAGACAGAAACACAGAAACAGGATTTCATGCTATAAAAAAATATTTAAAACATTTAAAAAATCTCCATCTTCTCTTCCAGGACAGACAGAAATGCAACTCTGTTTTGAGCCTGCAGTAGAAGTTGTGTAAGATGAGCGTTTTATTTTGAAGGGCAAACTCACTTCACTTCCTGTTTGACTGATTTCTTGAGGCAACTTGTAATATGTTTTTTTCTGGAAGTTGAATCATGTGACAGTTGCAGCAGAGATGAGTGGGTAGCCTGCTGAGGAGCTCTCCTCCTCTTTTTTTTTTTGAAAGTCAGATAACAGAGTGACTGTTCTGACAGTTAACAGGGAGGACTGCTGTCTCTCTGCTGTAAACACTATATTAAAACTCACAAAGTAAATTATACAGAATGATGCCTCTGTTCTTCTCTGACTGGACTGTTACTATGAATGGATCCATATTTTTGTTATATACAGAGTTTATTTCTGAATTTTGTTATTACAACTCTGACAATCCACTGCACAAACATGTTTGGACTGATAGATATCCAACCCACCCCTCATCCCACACCCATGACAATACCCAGAGGGCACTCAACTAAAAAAAAAAACAAGTGGACAAAAATAAATAAATAAATACACACAAATATACAAATAAAATAAAATAGTCATAGTTAAAAAAATATATAATAATAATAATAATAATAATAATAATAATAATAATAATAAAAATAATAATAATAATAATAATAATAATAAAAAAATGGCTCCATATTTTTACAAGATTCAATAATTTATTGCCAAATATCAACTGCAGTTGGTTAGGAATTTGTTTTTCGGTGTGATGAACAACAAAACATACAATCACATAGCACCCACAACAAAAACACACTGCCACACACCACCACAATAACAATACAGTAACCATACAGTAACCATACAATAAATACAATACATACAATAGTGCAACCAGATGGTTCCGGCCCTTAAAAGTGACAAGTTAAAGTGCATGTGCTTGTTTTATGTTGTCAAAACCAGGACTCTAAACTAACTTTTTTCAGCATCCTCCCGTTCGTTTTGTCCCGAAATGAATGTGGACCGTCCCAAATTTAAAATCTTTGTTTTCTACATTGTCTTTAGTTAATCATTCAAAGTTACCTTTACCCTAAATCAAAATAAAAGTGGTTTATTTTTGTTCATAAATTTATAATTTATCCAAAACTTTTTGGGGGATTTCAAAAAGTCATTTTATATATTGTGTCTTTTTATTACTTTTTAGTCTTTTTATTATTATGTTTGTTTTGATTTTGATGTTAACAATGCAGCTAAGTTAAATTAAAATATTTTTTTTATGTGTAAAAAGTAGCATTTGGTCAAAAAACAAAATTTTGCATATGGTCCCACAAAAAGCTAGAACCGGCCCTGCTAGCTGTGAGTCTTAAAGTTGGAGGATGCACACAATGCACAAATAAATTCAGAGTGATTTTTATCTGTAAATCTATTTCTGTATCTGTGCCTGTAATTTACAACTTCATCATTTGTACATCAACTTAGCATTTTTCAAAGGAAACATATATTCGTGAATCTCCACCTACTTGTGTGGATTATTTTGAGACTCTTTTACAGTGTGGTTACACACAAAAATCCACAAATGCCAAAAAAATTAGAAGTCAACCAAAATAAAGCAAGAAGAATATTTTTTAAGTGAAAAAGTGTAAGTTTAACGTAATGAAGAAAATGCAAATTGGGCAAAAAGAAATCTCATTTATGTTGGGTTTTTTTTAAAGAAGAAAATTAAAAACAGGTGGTAAATTTTTGCCTCCCCCTTTCAGATTATTATCCCATTTCATAATCCTTCTGAAAAACAACTAAGAATGGAGAAAAAAAAAGAAAATCATCTTTGGAAGAAGTAAAAAGTTTTTTTTTCCTTTAATAGTGACTCGTGTCTCGTAAAACATAATGCACAAATAAATGTAGAGTGATTTGTATCTGTATCTGTGCCTCTAATATGCAACTTGTATATCAAACTAACAGTTAATAACATTCACAAACCTTCTATTCATTTGCGAATCGCCAATTTAGTATTTTAAAATGGAAATTTATTTGTGAATCTCAACGGATTCCTGTGGATCCTTTTGAGACTGTTTTTAAGAACAAGTGTAGTGAAGAACCAGCGCTCTCCAGTAGATGGTGGTAATGCAACATTTATGGATGCCAACTGCTGTTAAATTAGACAGAGGGCATGGCAAATTTATTTATATAGCACATTTCAGCAACAAGGCAATTCAGAATGCTTTACATTATAAAAGGACATTTAAATACAAGTAAAAACATTATTTTAAATATTAAAATAATAATAATAATATCATTAAATATCCAAGACAATAGAAAACAAGATAAAATAGAATAAGAGAGGTATAAAATATATTAAATAAATCAAAATCTAAGTCTAAATACGAAGGTGTATTCGTTCCACACAGGAGAGGGGGGGATTAGTGAAATGGTCTTTGACCAGCAATAAAGTGTAGCCTGCTTATTAAAATAAACATCATCCCTCTCTCCTTGCCGGAGCTGTGCGGCAGCCACTTTTCAGCTGTTTTCTTACTTTTATTATTTATATCCTTATCTTGATGTTTTTCTCTGCGCAACACAGCAGAAACATGTCATCAATATCCCTGTTGTTTACAGAACGTTATCGTTAATCAGTGTGGGTGCTCACATCGTTAGATTTATGGATATCATTATAGTTGCCGTAATGTGGGACACCTAAGTTCCAGTGTAGGTCAATAAAAGTCAATAAAATTATTGGTTAACACAAGCTGTGGTGTCAAGTGATCGACATGACATCTCAAATGTCCAATCATGGATGAGGGTGTAGCAATCATCAAACTGGAAGCACCCTGTGTGAAGAAGACCACCCAAAGGTCAACGACCTAGAGTTTAGACTAAATGAATGCTATCCGAATAGGTTTGTTAGCGACCCTGGTCCGTGCCATTCACATCGAAATCGACCCTGGTCCGATGGAGGAAAATGCAACCGTCCCAGCGCCAAGAGGTTTGGCCGGTGGAGGAATTGGAGGGCGACAGTGAGCTGTATGTGATGGCAAGGGAGACGGAGGAGGCCGGGATGGTTAGGAGGTGGACGAGAAGGTCTGTGAATGAAAGAGTCTATCTACCTGTAGAAAATATGTCTAACACACTATTATTCTCAGCAATTCTGCACATATTTCTGCTTTTTTAAGTTCTCAGTTTAAGCACACACAAGACTGAAAGAACCAGAAAACCACTTCAGCACGTTTGTTTTTTATTTGGTACATAAAGCACATCAGGGCCAGTGTGGTTCTCTTACAGCCCTCCAGAAGGCAAAGTTAAATAGGTAAAACTGACCTGCGACATGGCTTCAATTGATACATGTGACATTGGTGCGACATTTAATACACGTTGAATAAAGATTTAGATTACTGAACAGGATCTGTTAAAAACAAACATTTTCAAGGCAACATTTCTTCTGTAACAGAGTCCGCTCTTGCTGAGATGCTGTGGACACGAAGCCCGCTTCTTAGGAGCTCTTCTTCTCCTCAAACATGATGTTCGCTGTGGCTCTCTTGGCTGTGGACAAATTAGACACAAATGTCAGATGTCTTGTTTGTTTTCTAGATTCTTTTTAATATTATCTTTTTTTTTTTTCATCACAAACAAATATAGTAACATCTACAGACAGACTCACAAACATACCAACCCCACATACAGAAAAACAAGCATAAAATAAAATAAAATAAAATAAAACTAAATAAATCAAAATTAAATTAAATTAAATTAAATTAAATTAATAATAATAATTATTATTATTATTATTATTATTATTAATAATAATAATAATAATAATAATAATAATAATAATAATAAATACATAAAAAAAGACAACCACCACAAGAAAGCCAGACAAAGATACAATCACATTTCCGCCTATGTCCTGATCTTCTACTTTGAGGCATTTTTGTTCAATTCTTAGCTACTGTCAGTGAAACTCAACCTTTCCTGCAGATGTTTCACATTACAAAGTCCACCAGAAAAGGGAAGGAAATGCTGTTTGCAACAGGAAGGCTTTTTATGTATGTATGTATGTATGTATGTGCAGGAAATGTTGACTTTCTTTGACATCAGCTAAACTCTAAATGAAATAAGTAAATAAATGGCAAAGTATAAGCGACTGAAAGTAATGAGCCAATAAGAACAGTATTTGCAAAAACAAAGAGGCTTCTTAATAAAAAAAAATATTCTAAAAGAATACGTATAAAGCAGAGGTAGCTAGAAATAAAAGCCCATCTCTAATACAAGAAGAATAAGAAGAATGAGGTGAAGCGAAACAACGCGACGGTGAGAAGGAGAGAACGACGGCGTGACAGAGCACCGGTGCCCCCGGTCGCTTCCACTTCACAAGATGCCTCGGCTTCCCGTGGCGTCTTGTTGAGCTCGGCCAGAATCAAGCATGACGTTTCATGGAGGTCCACTGTTAAGTGCACTTAAAACACATTACGGCCCCGCCGCCCCGCCTAATTTTGGCTATACATACTCTACTAATTCTTAGGTAAAATGGACCTAAAAAGAGAGTAGCGTCTGCATGTGGTTTAAACTTCAAATAATGTTGATATAAAAGCCATGTTTAATTCAACTCTTTGTATTTGTCAGACAATGTTTTAGTCCCGACCCCTTAAATTTTGTGACAAATGACAAAATTGGAGGTATTTGTTCATTTTGGAATATTGCCTTGACCATTTGGTCATCGGTTTTTGTTCCCCTTTACTTACAATCCCAGTCTGGGTGCGGCTCTGTTGACAGTAAACACCACGTAGACGTGTTGGTTCACTCACCCTCATCTTTGATCTTGTCAGCAGCTTCTGACGCCTTGTCCTGGACTTTCTTCAACGCGTCGTCAATCTTGGCTTCGTTCTTGAGGAAAAATGGTCGGATGATGCGGTTATAAATCGTGACCGATCCGTTACAAGGAGTTGGGGCCATGCACCACACCAGGAAGGCACACTGGGGAAAGAAGACAAGAGCTCTGTCATCAAACTCGAACTGGAACGGGACACGGACGTCACGGTTACATTACAGGCTGTACTGGTGCTGAAACTATTCTCAATAACTCTATTATATTATTATATTACTTTACAAAGAAAGAGCAAACTATTTTAGACAAATACCAAGAAGTTAAACACATAATCCAGACTAAAATCAATACAGTTGAAGCTGCCAAATGCAGGAAGGACAGCTAGCAAAAGAAACAATGCTGATGCGTAAATGAACAGACTTATTAATTTAAAGGAATACTCAAAAGTCAGATATATTCGTCTAGAGATGGAGCAGTGATATTATAAATAGCTGTCAAGATAGAATGAGTTTATAGATTACATTTCATTACGCCCTTTGGCAAAGAAATAGCATGTATGACTATTTCAGCCTTCTTTCAGCTGCGTCCCCATCTCTGGCGGTGTGAAACAGACTTGAGAGCAAGTCAAAAATAAATATAAAAACATAATTCAAAGCGGTAAACACCCACAGCATACAGCCAGCTGTCCTTCCTGCATTTGTCAGTTTAAACTGTGTTGATTCAGCCTTGATTAGGACTTAAACTTCTTCATATTTGTGTAATATTATCATACGATCTGCGCTACGATTGGTCAGTAGACGGTGCTTTTATACGTCTCTTATCTGGAACATAACCTGCTCCGGAGCAGGTTAGGTGCTCAGCATAAGTTACCATGGCGATCTACCTTGATAAGAAGTGAACCACCGTCGTAGGACGGAAAAACCCTGAAGCTACCTCACTAACCCTAAATCCTGCTTCGTGGTACAGACCTCTGGTTTACAGTCGGATTACCACCTGTGTTACAGAGACCATGGCTGTATATTATACATGATTACCACGTCACAATCTTGTTTTTATGTCTGAAGTTAAATGGATGAGGAAGTTTAAATAAACACAACAAAGAGCACCCGTGCTTTGACTGGACATGGCAGCTTCTTTCACCCTGTGTCTGTCTCTCCCTGCCTGTCGGAGGAGGAGATTATCACGTATATCGCCCGTCCCTTAAAGCAAACACAGGCTCTCTGCATTAAATGGCTGCCGGTGAACTTGCTGACGCAGCTCTCAGCACTCAGATACTCTTTTATCATCAGTGCAGAGTGCTCCGCCCTCGACATGTTGATGAGTTTACTCTGCTCATAAGAACGGAGATAAAAAAAACATGCACCCACTCTCGTGAGAAGCTGTGCTCAATGTGGTCAGAGTCCATTGTTTGACTCAACCCACATTCAGCAGCTCCCTCAGCCTCCTCGTCACACATCGTGAGTCTACACACAGCCTACATGTGAGAGATTGATATTTAGAAGGTTATATTATTTTGGTATTTCTTACTTTTAACTTTGATATTGTTCATAAAGGTTCCTCACAATTGATACGCAATTTGCATCCTTATTTATTTATATGCAGGCAGTGTGTTTGTATTCCAAATGCACTGAGGTCTGTACTACGAAGAGAGTTCAACATACCCGGGGTATCTTCTCGTTATCTGGCTTAAAGGTCCCATATTGTAAAAAGTGACATTTTCATGGCTTTTATATTATAAAGGAGGTTTAAGTTCTATATAAATACTGTGAAAGTATCAAAACACTTAATCCACAGAGAAATATATACAGCCCGTATTCAGAAACTGAGCTTTTGAAACAAGCCGTTAGGATTTCTGTCCATTTGTGATGTCACAAATCTACAATATTTGAACCATTTCAAAGATTTAAACATAAACATTCTAAATGTGTCCCAGTTTATTTCCTGTTGCAGTGTATGTGAATGACATCAGCTGACAGGAAGTAAACATGGACCCAAGCTGTTGCCTAGCAACACAATTCTGTTGCAATTCTGTTGCAATTCCATTGAAATGTACTAAAACAGAGCGTTTCAGACAGAGGGTAAATGCAGGTATATTCAAGCAGACAGCATGAGGAAAATAAAAGCTTTTTTAAAAATTAAAGTATGTAAACATGTTCTAGTAGAAACCCAAAATACAAATATGAACCTGAAAATAATATGTACCCTTTAACTAACCCTAACAAACGAGATCCCACTAAACGGTCCTATGACGGTGATTATCAACTCGGTAAATCAACCCAGGGTTTCTCAGTCTGGCTCTGAGCGTGTTGCATCTTTGTTTTTGTTATCAAGTGGAGAAATAAAATCACTGCAACATAAACAGCATCCGTCTGTCTCCGGCTGCCACATACACACATGTATAGCCTATACAATTATCACATGAAATACCTATTGCATATTTTATACACCTTTCTAATTATCATGCATTTTATCTTGTTTTCTTTGACTTATTGAGACATCGTAGTGTGTTATTGGAGCGGCGAGAGTCCAAAAATGGAAATATGCAGCAACAGTAATCACATATTCTGGGATTATTTTGGTTTAAATAACTATTTTTTTTGCTGCAGACAAATATGAGTAGCTTGTATCAAAGTTTGAGATATACTGTATAGCACAAACAACCACTGAATGAAGCAAACTACTAGTACAACATTCCCCTTGTGCCACCTGCTATGCTTGTATTCAGTGTGTGCTTTTGTTCACGATTGTGACATTTGACAGGACGGGCTGAGACGGGACAGGACGGGACCTGCTCAATGTGGGCGGAGTCGAACGTCTGGTTCTAACCTCATTGAACAACTCCCTGAATTGCACACTGCAGTGAGTGACACTTGTCTCTAGTGAGGTGCTGACTCACAAGACATCTAACGCTTGGGCCAGACTGCCTCGCTGAACTGCTGCGTGTCTCACGCGTGTGTTGTCCACACCGGCAGCGTTTCTGCTGCTGCTGGGCTGCCACTGCTGTCAGCCCTTTCTTTCTGCCTTTCATAACGGCCATTTCACTTCATTATAAATGTCATTTATATTTAATTTAGACAGCAAAAGATTAAGAAGCGTGTGCTCATTTGTAAATAACAGTAATAATCCACAATTAACACCCCGGAGGTTCGTGACATTTATGGAGCCGTGCAAGTCACTGCATTTTCTACAACACTGTCCTGCAAATATTTCAGAATAAAAGCCTTGTGTTAACAAATGAAGGAATTCTGTCTACAGAAAAAAAAACGCTTGGGCGCTTTTATTTTGAAATGGAAGCAGGAAGTGTTTTTGTCTTTTTTTCATGTTCGTGACATATTCTACAGATACAGACATTTAGACTGTAGTAATGTTGCTCGTATGATGTCAATATACAGTCAAAGGATCACTTTCACTGTCTGTTGTTGCTGTGAACCACGCAGCTTGCGGTAAAAATAGACCTTGAATCTCTAGATGAGACGCAGCTGACGCGCCGCCGAGAGCCTCTGTGGCTGCTCTAACCTGGTAACACATCGTTTGAAACCCAAACAAACACAACAGCTGGATTACCTTTCCGATATAGTAGAATGGGAACCAGGAGAGAACGATATCAGCGAAGAACTCTGCCACACTAAAGAGTCCGTACACCACCCAGTAGGTCAGCCATTTAGTATCATCATCTTTGGTGGCACTTTCAATGGCCTTAATCCTGGAAAGAGAGAGGAACAACATGTAAGAGAAATAGTTTGATATTATAAAGTCAAAATTATTGTCACTCTGGTCCGGCATGTGGTCGTCCATCTCTTCCGTCCTTAGTTTTCTCTCTTTCTTTCATTTGTTGTCTCCTTAAAGCCTTACCTTGCATTGACTTCCTTTTTCGTTTCCATGACATTCCCGACTACTTAAATGAGATTTTTACGGTACAATTTTGCAGATTTCACAGATTTTCCAACATCTGTAAAATGAGACTGAATTGAGCGGTCACTCATCTGAGTGTTTTCTGATCTCTCACCTCTACAGTGACGGCTCTGGTTAGGGAAATCTAAAAGTCACTATAAAGACATCGTTGATGAGAGACGGGTACCAAAACAATCCCTGCTGTCAAAGTCACATTCTGCAACTGAACGTAAAGATGAGTTAAAGCTATTGTTTTTCTGGTGAGGTCACTTCTTCTCTGCAATGTTGACAGGACATTTGTCTTAAAATATTCACTTGAAGAGATCTAAAGAATCAATCTTTTCAGACACTGAAGCTTTTTTTCATTGTTTCATCTGTGGCAAGGACAAGAACATTTTTATCAGTAGCTTTTTATTTTTCTTTCTTTTGAAAGCTTTTGACTAAGACGCGAGGAAAGGAAAGAGAGGAAAGGAAACAAGGAGACACGTTAGCACAATGAAAAAGACCCAAGGGGCTTTGAGATGGTCTTCAAGATGACGGAGCAGAACGACTTCCGGTTCAAGCGAAGATCAAGGAGCGAGGAAATGTCAAATAAGAGTCTTGGGATGTTCCCCCTTATGTGGCTGATGTCCCAGCAGCCATATTTGATGCAGCCATCTTTGTAGTTTTACATTGTCCGCCATAATGTTTTGTAGGCCATGCGGCATCAGTCGCCATTTTGAACCTAGAGCGCATTTTGTCTGTCTCTGAAACGCACACACACACACACACACACACTCTTTTTGGTTTGTTTAGTTATTTAGTTAGATTAATATTGTGTGTTTCACCTTTTATTATCTTGTAAATAAATGCTTGTGGAATATACATGCTTGCCTGTTTAATGTTGCATAAGAGTGAATTATGTCAATATATATATATATATATATATATATATATATAGTTTCAGTAATTCTAATTTTATTGATATTAATAATTATCTTAACATTCTAACATTTGCTAATAACCAGACCTGTTCATACCTGCGTCCCCAACAAAGATAATAAACATGAAAACTTCCAAGGGGGGGTAAATAGTTTTTATAGGCCAATGTTTTTATGTTTTTATGCTATTTGTCATTTGCTAAAAGAAATTCCTTACAAAGGTTGTTGTACTAAACAGAGCTATTTAATACAGGGGTAAAGACAAACGGTAGTTGCCTGTTTTTCTTGTTCCCGTTTGTTTTGCTTCATCTTTCTTCTTGTCAAACACACAGCAGCATTTAAAGGAAGTGTGCAACAGCATTAGAGAGAAGAAACACTGAACATCAGTTGGTAGTATTTAGTTTCCTCTTGTCGTTTGTTTCTAACAGCAGTCTTTATCATGTATTTGCATTCTCCCTGAGGCCTGTGTTTCTCCTATGTGCTCCTATGTGTTTCAGTTACACACTTCCATGCTGTTTTATTGCAGTTTTAACAGTCCGGACACTCAACACAGCTCAACTGTCCACCAGTAAGGGTTGTTCAATACACATGTGCTGGCTTGGCCCGGCTCGGTTTGACTCGGCACATTAGCCCAGCAGAGCAGGGATTTGCATTTCCATTACAACAGTGCTTTCCCTGTTTGAAGGTGAGCACCTTGGCCAAAGGAGCAGCTGTAAAATGGTGGATAAATACATTTCATTTCCTTAAATCTTCACAATAAAAGTCCCCTGTTATTTTTGCTGCTTGTACTCTTCCTCTCTGCAGTATTAGTTTTTTTTTATTAAGACTAGCCGCTAACAAAGCCCCGCAAATTCTGAGATCAACATTTCATTTCCTATAAATTCTTCATAATAAAAGTTGCCCATTATTTTTATTTAAAAGCTTTTATTATGAAATCAGGATTGTTGGGGTTTTCATCAGCAGCAACTTAACACGAATCATTCGGCCTACAGCTCAAAGCGAAACAGGGACGCAGAAGAGAAGTTAAAGATCAAACCACAGATATTCAGTTAGAAGCTACAGAACACATACAACGTCCTCCTCTGGTCTCCTGCACAGACACGAGTTGAGTTGAGTTGCTGCTGATGAAAATCCAACAATGTACAGAAGTACAGAAGGACCTGAAATTGTCAGAGCTGATTACTAACGGACACTATTTGGTCCCTGGCACGGCAAGTCCTGTCAGAGACTTTCCTCATGCTGATGAACAACCTGGGTGTAACCACTGCTCAAGGCAGAGTACCTTGTGCATGACTGATGAACGTGTTAATCAATTCAAAATTCATCTCAGAGAAGGGAAAAGGGCCAAATTTCAAAACCAGTTTTTGATAAGAACTTTATGCTGCTGCTCAAACACGCTCTGCAATTCAGTTTGTGTGACTCGCTGATCACATAAAAACACTGTTTGCTTCAAATGTAATTTATTGTTTCTACATCAAGGTAAGTCTGGGAACAACTGCACAGCAGGTTTGGGGGCTTACATTGGAGTCTTTAGTGAGGTAACATCAAGCGGCAGGGCGGCAGACAAATTCAAAATCTGAGCCTAACTGAGTCATAACTGAGTCTGTTACGGAGACAAGATCGTGGCTAAACCCAGTCTGAGAGGGTATCAAGTATAAAAAAACACTGAATTGCATGTGTGGGTAGTAATAACGTTGTATGTATTTTAGTGCATTCTTAAGTAGGCATGCAAAATGTGGGACGAAGGAAGGTAAATTCATGCAAATGAGTTGTGTCTGTGGATCCTGTCCAGACCTGGTGTTAACATACGTCCTCAGTGATCGGATCACCAGTGGACAGCTCTTAGTACAGATGTGAACGCACTCAAGATGCATTGAGATCGGATCTTTCAGACCACATTCAGATGTCAAATATCAATATTGATCAAAATAATCGTGATTGTCATTTTGGCCATTAATCTTGCAGCCTTACTTGGATATCAACAAGTTTTTGGATATGTGCAAATATCGCAACGCCGACCTTTTTTTTAGAAGGTGGTTGACGGAATGAAAGAGGGAGGCTGTGTTCACGCGGTCAAACAAGTCCGCCAACCAGTTAATGGGAGAATAAACGGCTGCATAAATATTAGTGGAATATAAATTTTCATTAGCCATGTAAACAGCTTAGTAGGAATATTGTCTTATTCGGAATAAGGGCATAAAATGTAATATTATGTGCATGTGAAAGTCACTGAGATAGCTATAAAGAGATTTGTGTCTGCTTTGGTTAACCATCTACAGCTCCGAATACTTTTGTTTAACTTTATGATATAATCACATACTGTATGCACGAGGTGAGCCTAAAAAGAAATAGGTAACTAACTAGATTGAGAGTTAGAAGCATACTTGTTATTTCACAAGAGAGGTAAGGGTCATCCACTGATGAAGATCACATTATACAATTGAAAGCTCCAAAGAAAAGCTGGATCTTGAGTGGGAATCATTTTGTCAAACTAAATAAACCAAACTAGCATGTTAGGAGGATTTAATTGCTGAGCTCTTATGTATTTATAACTAAGTATGTATTTTAACTGTACTTTATTTATTCTAACTCTAATGTATTGTCACAAGTATTTAATATAAAAGATAAACACTAATATTTCATATATTATATATATGATATTTGAATATTTTCAAGTGATTCACCCATCATTTCACTGCCACATAATGTCTGAGACTCAAACAGCACGGCGGTATAAATACGGAAGGAAGCAGAGTGCTTGTGGTTAGTGAGTGACACGTCAGACTGACTTTCTTTTGAGATCATGACTCAATTATACGTTATTTCCTGAAGACCAAAATGACGCCTTATATTAATATTTTTAACCCAACTTCCCAAAATAATGATCTCATCATAACGTTAACTAAAGATGCCAAATGTTTTATTTTAACTGCAGATAATCCTGGTCATTCTATGTCGGTCTCATCGTGGCGTCATTCCTCGCAGCCTCGAGGCGTCCGAGGAGAAAACAGAGCACAAGTGACAGAGGAGAACACAACATGTGATACTGAGTCTACCAGTAGCTGAGAGATTGTGAGATAATTACATCCTGATAACGGTTTCATAACTGAAGTTAACAAAATGATCAAATTGTTTTCTCTGAACGAGTCTTAAAATGAATATGAGAACCACAGAAAATTGTGTAATTAAGTCATGATCACAAGATTATCAGACGGGAAACCCCACGGATTTTATGATTAATTTACTAGAAATAACAGCTCAGTCTGAAAACAGATCTGCTGTGGAGGAGCTTTGATAAGCCTGAAAATATATAAACCTGACAAATAGATAGCTGCAATGGTTAGAAAACCATTCATCCATCCAAAAATCTAAAAAATGTACAGCATTCATTTGAAAAATGGTCTGCAAAAATGTTAAGTATCCACCTTATTCTACTGTAGAAATTATTGTGGGCGTAACTTCCGGTGAGGTAGCGGTAGTAGCAATAAGCTAGTTAGTCCTATAGGCTAACCATAGTGCTAAACGCCAACAACGCTCTTTTGAAAAGTAATTCGCCTTCAATTTACAAAATCCTGCTTGATTTTTAACAGATATTTAACTGATGGTAAATTTGAATTTTCTAAAATGTCATTGCAGAGCTGTGGTGCTGTTATAAAGAAATAACAGACTGTAGAACGTCTCGATTGCCCAATCAGAATCGAGTATTCAACACAGCCGTGTAATAAATACTAATAACAACTCAGCCTGTGAAGACAGATATACTGTATGTCTGCTGTGGCTGTGGATGAGGAGCTTTGATAAGCCTTAAAATATATAACCCTGACAATATAGATAGATAGAACGGTGTGTTATTCATAGCAACGGTCTGTTATACATAGCAACGGTCTGCTATAAAGAAATAACAGACGGTAGAACGCCGTGATTGACCAATCGGAATCGAGTATTCAACACAGCCGTGTAATAACTAATAATAACAACTCTGCCTATGAAGACAGATATAGCCTACGAGGAGGAGCTTTGATAAGCCTGAAAATATAGATAGATAGAATGGTCTGTTATCTATAGCAATGGTCTGTTATTCATAGAAACGGTCTGCTATACATATCAACGGTCTGTTATACATAGCAACGGTCTGTTATCCATAGTAACGGTCTGTTATACATAGCAATAGTGTGTTATACATAGTAACGGTCTTTTTTACATAGCAATAGTCTGTTATACATAGTAACGGTCTGTTATACATAGCAACATTCTATTATACATAGCAACATTCTATTATACATAGCAACATTTTATTATACATAGCAACGGTCTGTTATACATAGCAACGGTCTGTTATAAAAAAAATAACAGACTACAGTACGCTATACATATATACACATAGTTGAAAATCTAATAATAAAAATAATCTATCCAATGTAGTTTGAGTGTGTGTGCGTGTGTGCGCGCGCGTGCGTGTGTGTTGGGTTAGGGGCGCTGCCTCCTTTCGAGTTAGGAGGTCTAATAATAAATACACTCACGATATGTAGGCTGGATAAAGGAAGCCGATGAGGTTACACAGCAGAGAGGCTCCGTAGCCAATGACCAAGTAAACTGCGATGATCCCGACGACAGCTGGAACAAAAACACACTCCAGATGTTTATCACGCATTTACTATAATAAACATATTATACTGCACTGCTGAGCACAATGGATACAGCTGGTAGGCCTTGATGTTTATTATTGATTAAAAATCAAGAGCAATATTTCATTTATTTGGTTAGATTATGAGGAAAAATGTACTATAATAAACATATTATACTGCACTGCTGATCACAATGAATGTAGCTACTAGGCCTGATGTTTATTATTGATACAAATCAAGAGCAATATTTCATTTATTTGGATACATTATGACAAAAGGTGCATGGAGGTGTTTGTGCCACGCTTCCTCTCTCTGATGCATCGAGCTCTTTCTTCTGTTTTTCCATCCCCGCCCATGTCAACACTCACCCAGAGAGATGTAGGTCCTGCTCACTCCGGTTCTGGCCTCGATCTTGGCCAGAACATCTGTCATTAGGTTCTTTTCATGGAGAAACTTCTCAAATCTTTCTTTGAGCCCCTGCGCCATGACTGCTGCTGCTGCTGCTGCACTTCCTTTCTTTCTTTATAGAGAAGCGATGCTGAATTACGAAATGTGTTTCTGAATCAAACTGCGACACCCCTGCAACTCAATACACCACCACACACACTGCTGCTCTCAGAGACAAGAAACAGAAGTCACACAGAGACAGGATGGACTATACAGCCTCAGGGCCACGGGCTTCACAATAAGAGCATGAGGTTTGTTTAAAGCTGCAGTGGGTAGAAATGGAGAAAATGTGATTAAACATTTTTTTTTTTTTATAAAAAGGTCACTACATCCTGACAGTTATGACAGAGTATTAGGGCCACATTGAGGGAAAAAAAATCTGAGATTTCGAGAATAAAGTCGTAACTTTACGAAAAGAAAAGTCGTAATATTAGGAGAAAAAAGTTGTAATATTACGAGAATAAAGTCATAACTTTACGAGAAAAAAAGTTTTTAGTACGAGAATAAACGAGATAAAAAGTTGTTATATTACGAGAATAAACGAGGAAAAAAAGTCGTAATATTACAAAAATAAGGTCATAACTTTACTAGAAAAAAAGTTGTTATAGTACAAGAATAAACAAGAAAAAGTCGTGATATGAGAATAAAGTCATATCTTTACGAGAAAAAAAGTTGTTATATTATGAGAATAAACGAGAAAAAAAAGTCGTAATAGTATAACTTCACAGGATGCTCCACGTTCCTCATTTTCACACAAACGGCACGCTGCTCTATTTCCCCTCTAAAATAACACCTAAGATTACTACTTTATAATATTATGACTTTATTCTTATAATATTACGACTTTTTTCTCGTAAACTTATGATTTTATTCTCATAATATTACGACTTTTTTTCTTGTAGACTTTTGACTTTATTTTCGAAATCTCAGATTTATTTATGTTTTCCTCAATGTGGCCCTAGTACTCGTGCATAGTACATGAGACAGGTAATATGAAAAAAATCATGTGCCTCTGTGTCTTCCGGTGCTCCTAATAGAGAGCCTAAGTCACGCCCCCTTACGGTGGAACCCATGGGACCTTATTTCGGAAAAAATATGAACGGTAGTCAACGGAGAGAGACAAATAATTTTTCCCTTTTTATTTTATTCTTTTTTAAAACTGTTTCAACATAATATTATCATATAAATGTAACAGCCATCTAAAGAGGAAGCGTTCTGTGCTCTCACATTGTGCATTTTTCTGATGTGCTATAATGATATTTACCTCAAACATAGACCCCCAAATCCAAAAATGTACACCCATGTCACTGCTGATATTTTCTAAAATCAAGTATGAATTGTGTTTCAAAGAGCAAGCTGCATGAGGGGATGTTTGAGGATTTGAATGTGCTGTTTAATGATTCATTGTTTTACATAATTAATCACCACTGATCAAACGTGTAGCTCCCATTAGTATCAATCATTTGGTTGGAACACCAGTAAATAAAATGCATTTTTCATAGCAAAAACTAAGTGAATCCATCCCCCCTTTACAGTTGTAAATAACAAAAACAGGATGTTTTTATCCCATTTCCAAATAAGTGTTGTGTGAGTATTTACTTTGAAGGTAAGTGGAAGTAAATGTGGTCTCATACATCTATAGTAAATGTTGCCAGCTTGACACAGCTGGTGCTCAATAATTAAAGAGAGCGAGGGATTTTTCCCCTGACTTCGGTCTTACAGGCATTGCCTTCTCCCACGCTGTGTACTTTAGCAAGAAATCTACCTATCAAATCCTACAGGTTAGGGGTTATTGATGTTAGATAACCTCATGATCAGGTTAGGGATTGTCAGGGCTGCTGAAGACCTGTTTAATTTAGAGGAATATCTCCTGAGAGTCTAAAATCAGGGCACAGACCATGTTACAATAACATGAGCCCTCTGCAGCCACACCCTTACTGGCTCTGATGACATTGCAAATACACTGTGTAGCTACTGGCATTAAATGCAATTATTGAAAACATCCTGCAGTGTGTAGCCGCTGATTTATAATGTAAGATTGCTGATAATGTAAGAGTCATTCGGATAATAATAACCAGGTTATGTTCTATATGATTAAAACCAGGATAGGACATAATAGTATGCATGTAAAGATCCTTATTTACAGATGATGTTGATACAGAACAGGAGTTGACGAAAGCTGTTTATAGTACTTAAAATAATATAGTATTTAAAATACACAATTATAAAATTACTATAATATTCATAAAATATTATAATGAATAATAATAATCATAGCTTGCATTTTATAGCACCTTTCAAGGAACCCAAGGACGCTTTACACATATGGAGACAGAACAAATGACACAATCAATTCTCAGTGGACGTCTCGCCTATAGGGTACCAAAACGTCCCAAATGTCCAGCACTGGCCCTCACCACACTGAAAGGCCTGCTGTCCGCTAACTGCCTAACTGATGTCTCTCCAACAACTCGATGTGTTTTGCATCTTTGTAGTCTCAATGCAATGCCCCCGCTTAACCTTCACAGCTCCACATACCTGACTAAACACTACGTAAAGTGGGTGTGATTATGGGAGTGCTTGTTTGGAAAGGTTACACAAGGATCATCAGACAAGCGAGTGGTTTTCAGGCGCTGTTACACCACCTGATTCGACTGTTATCAGACCATTAAATAGGCGTTATCAGTCACTATAAGCAGCATAGATATGGGTCCTTAGGGGCCTACTATGTTGTAAAAGTGAAAGTGAAACTTAAAAGATCCGACAACCTCTTCATTCGAAGCATACTGACGTCTTTACTTTACAATGCTCTTAACACTGAGTTCTCTTCATCTTTACATTTTCTATGCAGTTTTAGACACATTTCCCCTCATCTTTCCCCCACATCCGGAGCCTAAACATCATTACTTGTAATTTAATATTTTGATCATTATTTTGGAACAGCACACAACGGAGGTATCCTGGAATACTGATACAAGAAATTAATGGATCATGAATTCGAAGAGGCCACGGTATACTGTCTAATTGGTTAGCTTCTGTGAATTGAAGAACATTTATATATAAGTACAATTAATGCTTGTTAAATCTACGATTACAAGAAAAAATATTAATCAAATTTCAAAAGCAATTTTGGGGCATCTTGTAGCCTGGCGATT